>CAUYPK010071036.1:0-13219 GCA_963574355.1 Loris lydekkerianus | reverse complement strand
GCTTTACAAATGAATATTTGAAAGCTCATTTAATTGCATTTTGTTCTGATGGTGCTAATCCAATGCTGGGAAGAAAGTCTGGAGTAGCCACAAAGTTAGAATATTTTCCTGAAATCATCATTTGGAATTGTTTAAACCATCAATTGCAATTGTCACTTTATGATTCAATGTATGAAATAAAACAAATTAATCATTAAAAAAAAAAAATTCCTGATAGTCACAAAACAAGAGAAATGAATCTAATTATATATCAAGTTAGTGACCTAACCATCCAAACAAAATATATTTCAAATGACTTTAAAACACTAATTTCACTGCACATCCCTAGTAAAACTCACCTATGGTGGTGGGACTGGGGAATATGCAAAAGTTCTAAGCTTTTCTTAGTAATCTCATTGTTAGTATTACTATTCAGTAACTATTCCACAGAGAGGACAAAGTAATTAAGTTATCATATTAAAGACTGAAGAGCAAGGATTTCCAGAGGAAGAGAAATGCTAACATAAAAGCCAGAAAGCTAGGAAAACCCGATAATCCTAAATTTGAGCTAGAAAAGTTAGTGTGGACTCATGATCTGTTCCTTTTTTTTAGGAATGCTTGTATTTTCTAGCACTCACTGCTGGAAAGGAAGAGTACTAAGGTTGAGAGGTGGTGAGCACCCCTCAAAACCAGGTTGTCGCCTCTGAAAATCATTTCCCCCTTAAAGGAGCCAGAACTCCATGGGGAAATGATGATTTACAGCTCTCAAACAGGGATTGTACAAGCTCATGATAGACACCTTGTCATCAAGAAAATAAGAAAGGCATGAAAGACTATTCGGGTAATATTAGAAAATTCAAGGGCCAAGGTGAAGAGTTTTCCCCTGGCTACAGATGGATGTCAATAAAATTAATTACTGAAATAGATTACAAACACATCAAATGTGTTAAAATTCCTAAGTCTATAATACTTGAAAAAAATTACTTACCATTGGAGGATACTAAGAAACTGTAGGACAGAATATTTTTTCCCTTTACCCTCTTATGTTCAAATTAAACAGACAAAAGATTAACAGGAGACAAGACATGGATTTTGCCTTTCTGCCGGAGACGCCATCTTCCAGTGATTCACCAAAATGACAAACACAAAGAGAAAGAGGAGAAGCACCCGATACATATTCTCTAGGCCTTTTAGAAAACATGGAGTTGTTTCTTTGGACACATATATGCGAATCTACAAGAAAGGTGATATTGTAGAAATCAAGGGAATGGATACTGTTCAAAAAGGCACGCCACACACATGTTACCATGGCAAAACTGGAAGAGTCTACCATGTTACCCAGCATGCTGTTGGCATTGTTGTAAACAAACAAGTTAAGGGCAAGATCCTCACCAAGAGGATTAATGTTCATATTGAGCATATTAAGCACTCTAAGAGCTGAGATTGCTTCCTGAAATGTGTGAAGGAAAATGATCAGAAAAAGAAGGAAGCCAAAGAGAAAGGTACCTGGGTTCAACTGAAGCACCAGCCTGCGCCACCCAGAGAAACCCATTTTGTGAGAACCAATGGAAAGGAGCCTGAGCTCCTGAACCCATTCCCTATAAATTCATGGCATAATAAGCATATAACATAGCACACAAGAGTACCAGTGGACCCATGTTTTTAGGTGCAAGAACCTATTTATTCCCCATGAGCTCATAGCATAATAGGTGTACAGCACAGCACACAGGATAACCAATAGACCCCATGTAACAGTGATACAAGATGCTGGAACCTATTTCCCATGAATTCAAAAGTCAATCAACACTTTGTCACATTCAATGGCAAAGTGCCTCCCTGAGCTACTGGAATCTCTTCCCCTATGAATTCATGGCATGGTAGATACAAATAATAGCGTAAAAATGTTTCTTGTTTATTCACTACAAGTGTGATTTTTTTTTCCCCAAAGAAGTATTAAAGCAAATTTTAATGTGTCCTAAAAAAAAAAAAAAAAAAAAAAACGACATATGGATTTTATTTGATGTTAATATTTTAATGTCTACATGCATGAGGGTCTCATGGAAAAAGAAAGTAACAACCCAAACAAGTGGTTAGGCCTGAAAGCTTTTATACCATTTAACAATGAAAAATAACTTTATGGAGAAGTGACAAAACAAAGAAAAAGTTTGAATTTATAAGGATGGTATAAGGTGTAAAGGTAAATATATGGGGCAGGGAAATGAATGGAAGATAAGGGTTAGTTCAGTAAAGTTTATTCATGAAGATTCAAGCTGGTGCCCTTTCCAGTGATAAGAGTTGTTTCCTCGGGCGGCACATGTGGCTCAGTGAGTTGGGCCCTGACCCCCATATACCAAGGGTGGTGGGTTCAAAACCGACCCCTGCCAAACTGCAACAAAAAATAGCCAGGTGTTGTGGCAGGTGCCTGTAGTCCCAGCTACTCGGGAGGCTGAGGCAAGAAAATTGCTTGAGCCCAAGAGTTTGAGGTTGCTGTGAGCTATGATGTCACAGCACTCTGTGGAGGGCAACAGAGTGAGACTGTCAAAAAAAAACAACAACCATGAGACAATTAGAGAAATTTGAGCCCTCATTATATATTTAATAACATTAAAGAAATACAGTTCATTTTTAAGCATAATTACAATATTGTGGATATTTTTAAAAGATCTTTACCTTTCTAGAGATATATGCAGAAATATTTACCAATGAAATAATTTTATGTCCTAGATTTGATCTAAAATCAAGGTGATAGTGGGGAAGAGTGAGTGGAGGTAAAACAATATTGACCATAAAGGGATAATTGTCGAAGCTGGCTGATACTTGAGGAAAATTCATAATAATATTTCTTCTACTTTTATACATTTAAAACCTTCAATAAAAAAATTAAATAAAGCCAGGCATGGTGGCTTATGTCTGTAATCCTAGCACTCTGGGAGGCCAAGGCAGGTGGATTGCCTGAGCTCACGAGTTCAAGACCCTGTCTCTAAAAATAGCTGGGCATTGTGGCGGGCACCTGTAGTCCCACCTACTTGGGAGGCTAAGGCAAGAGAATCACTTAAGCCCAGGAGTTTGAGGTTGCTGTGAGCTGTAACGCCACGACACTCTACCAAGGGCAACAATTTACGACTCTTGTCTCAAAAAAGAAAGAAAGAAAGAAAAGGAAAGGCCTGCCAATAAAAGTGGCTAGATAAAATAAAGGCCACCCAGTTACATTTGAATTTCAGATAAACAATGACAAAATCTTTTAGTGTACAGATGTCTCAAATATTTTTTATTTGTTCAATCTGGCAACCCTTCCTCTAATTCTTTAGCTTGTTTTCTTTAGCTGACCATTTTCTCTTTTTGATCACTATTTGACTGCCTGCTCTAAAATGTTATCCGTACGGCACTTCATTAAAGCAGCTAATATTTAAAACCTCTCATGTTAGGAACCTGAGGGACATTTGTAGCATTGTCACCTGAAGAGATGGCAGTTCTGGTACACGTATTTAATTTTGAGTCTCAAAATAGCAGCAGAAAAACTTTTCCCTAGAGAAGGAGGAAAGAGTTTTTGACAGATCTACCACCTTCTTATACCCACAAACGCTGCCGCTTTCTCGCCCCCCTTTGCTCTGTAATAACAGGCAAAATATTATTAACCAGCCAGATAGTGGTGGTGATGAGTGGGGTTGATGAAGGGCGGCACCGTGCTGGGGGAGCTTCCTCTCCCAGGTGGATGGCTTGAGGTGGGAAAAATGGGAACCAGAATGCAGCCCGAGTCCCAGCTGCGGCCCTTTAAAGACGACCACATCTCTATTATGTCTCCATAAGAGTGGACTTAAATTTGCGTTGTTTTCAACGCTGCACTTTTTGTACTTTTTGTACTTCGCTGCACTTTGCCACTCAGAAAGCTCTGAGAGGTTGAGTGGTTGAATAACTAGCAAAGGGTCACGTTCTCATTCTGGGACTCCGAGCATCATAATTTGGATGAAACTAAGCTTTGGTACCGTGAGGAACTCCAGACACGTGCGTTTCTGTGAACTGTTCACAGTCCCTATCCCAGCTTCTGAAGGGAAGTGCTTGCTACATGCAGGAGCTCAGGCTCCCCGCTCACTGGATCACTCAGTCCAGATTTAATGAGAGTTGAGCTGGCTATGGGCGAAACTCTGGATAAAGCAAAAAAGTTCATCTTCAGAAAGTTGCTCACAGTTTAGGGGGAAATATGCAATTAGATATGTGATGACAATGTGAAGAATGCTATGATAGACAGTTCTCTAACCTCTGTGTTAGGGAAGCCTCCCTGAAAAGGGGATGCTTCAGCTTAGAGCTGAAAGACAAATAAAACAAGATAGGTGAAGAGAAAGAGAATGACAGGAGACTGCTCCAGGCAGTGGGAAGAGATGTGCAAAGCCCTGGAGGAAAGCAGAGGGGATATGGGGAAGGAGGAGAGACAGAGCAGAACCAAAACTTGAGGACACATGGGGCAGACCAAGGCTTCTGTGCCTCTTCAAACCAATATTTCAAATTTATTTTTAAAATATTTATTTAAAGAAGAAGTTGGCCGGGTGTGGTGGCTCACACCTGCAGTGCAAGCCCTCTGGAGGCCAAGGCAAGAGGATCACTTGAGCTCAGGAGTTCAGGACCAGCCTGAGCAAGAGTAAGACCTCGTCTCTACCAAAAATGGAACAACCAGCCGGGCACAGTGGTTCACGCCTGCAATTCAAGCACTCTGGAGGCCGATGCAGGAGGATCACTTGAGCTTAGGAGTTCAGGACCAGCCTGAGCAAGAGTAAGACCTTTTCTATACTAAAAATAAGTGTTGGGTGGTGCCTGTGGCTCAAGGAGTAGGGCACCAACCCCATATACTGGAGGTAGCATGTTCAAACCCGGCCCTGGCCAAAAACTGCATAAATAAAATAAAATAAAATGGCAATTCTTAAAAAAAAAATAATAATAATAAGTGTTGTGGCTGGTGCCTGTAATCCCAGCTACTCAGGAGGCTAAGGCAGGAGGATCGCTTGAATACAGGAATTTGAGGTTGCTAGGAGCTAGTCTGATGCCATGGCACTCTAGCCTGGGCAAATAAACAAATAAGAAGTTGATTAAACCTGGAGAAAGAGCAGTGAGGATAATCCTGATGGCCCCTCAGCTATTGCCCTATGGTAAGGCATTCTTTTGGCCCCAGTCCCGCCCTGTCAGCCAAATGAAGGGCCCGTACCTAACAGCACCTGCCCTCCTTAGAAGTAGTGTAGTGACCATCAACTTTCACTGAAGCAAACTCCCTGCGGGGGCTTTCCCTTCCTCCCATTCACTACCCCCAGGAGACTTCCTCAGTTCCATCTATGAATAGGTACATTAATACTTTTTGTTTTATCATCCTTCTTGATTATGTGGCTTTCCCAAATTGCAACCTTCTGAGGGGGAGAGCTGAGCCTGCAGAACTGGTGAGAGTGGGAAGCTCACAGGCAGCCCCTTGCTGGGCCGAGTGTTCAGGCCCTTGGGAGCACACTGTGACTCATGATGCATTGTAGCAGCAACACGGATGAAGCAGCAGTCCTGGAACCTCCTCAACCAGCCAGTTGTGGGGGCTGTGAAAATACAGATTCCTGGGTCCCATTCCTGATCTACTGAAGTCAGAATTTCTTTTCTTTCTTTCTTCTTTTTTTTTTTTTTTTTACAGTTTATGGCCAGGACTGGGTTTGAACCCAGCACCTCTGGCATATGGGCCTGGTGCCCTACTCCTTTGAGCCATAGGCGCTGCACAGAATTTCTTTTTTTTTTTTTTTTTTTTTTTTGACACAGAGTCTCACTTGTTGCCCTCAGTAGAGTGCTGTAGCATCATAGCTCACAGCAACCTCAAACTCCTGGCCTTAAGCAATTCCCTTGCCTCAACCTCCCATTGAACTGGGACTACAGGCGCCCACCACAACACCAGGCTGTTTTTAGAGATGAGGTGTTGCTCTGGCTCAGGCTGACCTCAAACCTGTGAGCTCCACCCGCCTCAGCCTCCCAAATCCTGGGATTACAGAAGTGAGCCACCATGCCCAGCCACTAAAATCAGAATTTCTAAGCCTCAGACTTAAGAATTTGTATTTTCCAAGTCCTCCTTTTATGAATCTGGTGCTAAACCATTCTGGGACTTACAGGACTCCATTGTAAAAAATGTGCATTTCAAGGCTCGGTGCCTGTGGCTCAAGTGGCTTAGATGTCAGCCACATACACCTGAGCTGGTGGGTTTGAATCCAGCCCGGCCCTGCCAAACAACAATGACGGCTGCAACCAAAAAATAGCTGGGTGTTGTAGCAGGCGCCTATAATCCCAGCTACTCAGGAGGTGGAGGCAGGAGAATCTCTTGAGCGCAGTAGTTGGAGGTTGCTGTGAGCTCTGATGCCACAGCACTCTACCCAGGGTGACAGCATGAGGTTCTGTCTCAAAAAAAAGAAAAAAAAAAAAAAAGTGCATTTCAAGCCAATGATATCTGAATTGAAAGTCTGGCTCCAGCCTTTAACTGTGATCTTAGGGCATGCTTTTTGTTTATTTGTTTTGCCTCTCTGAGCTTCAGTTTCTCCAGTAAAGGAAGAAGAGCAGATGGAGGAGGAAGAGGATCAGAAAGGGGGGTAATAACATGACTAACCTGATATTATTGGAGGCAAATGAGACCGTGAATAGCAAGTGCCTGACTCAGTAGCCATGGTGGTGTAGCCACCTCCCTTCACTTCACTTCCCAGGATGCCAAGGTCTGTTCTGGTACCAATACCACTAACAGCTCCATTGCCTTCTGCTTTTATTTCCCAAGAACCTGAATTTTAACCCCCTGCCACATTAGCAGTGGCTTTCATGGAAAATGACAGGACATAGTGATCATTGCCTGCTGAGAAGAGGGCCTGAAATTGAAGCTACAGGAAAAAGGAGTCTGTCTACACCTTTCCCACCCCTCCCTGAAGCCCTACCTCAGGCATAGGCACCTTCCCAAAGAGCTGGTGCCTGGATATTGTTGCTGTATGATGAGAACTGATTTGACTTTTTCTTGAACACTGAGGCCCAGCACAGAAGTAGCCCTGAAGTGGTAGTGGCACACATACTGCGCTTGTCTGAGGTCTGGGACTATTACTCCTGAGCACGTCCATTTACAACATTACCAAGAAAAAAGCTGTCCATGGAAGCAGACATTAAAATTTAACATAAGAACTTGGATTGTCTAGCATGTTTGTCAGAATTGAGAGTTTTTAAACATATATTATTTCTATTTTCCTCACAAAATCCTTATGAATTAGGCTACAGCATATTGCTTCTATTAAAATATTTAGCCAGGAGAGGTGATGCACACCTGTAATCCTAGCACTTTGGGCAGCCTAGGGGGCAGGGTCTTGAGGGCAGAAGTTTAAGACAACCCAGGCAAAGATGAGAAACAGTCTCTCCAAATAATTTTTTTTAATTAGCCAAGCCTGGTAGTGCATGCCTACAGTCCCAGCTACTTGGAAGGCCGAGGCAGGAGGATCACCTTAGCTCAGGAGGTTGAGGTTGCTGTGAACTATGATGATGCTACTGCATTCTAACCCAGGCAACATAGACAGACCCTGTTTCCAAAAATAAATCAAAACAAATAAAAAAGCCCAACATCTTTTCCTGATATAAAATTAATATATGTTTATTAAACACAATTCAGAAAATAGTAAAAATACTATATAAAAAGAGAATTAAAACCATCTCTGTTGACACCGTGAGATCACAAAATTAGAATTTTTACATATTTCTTTCAGGTATTTTATAAGCATGTAAGGATAGTTAATAAAATTGACATAATTCAATAGATTTAGTTTCTAAATCATGATTTTTCACTTAACATTATGTTGTGAATTTTTAATATATTACTAATAATTTTAAAAACTATAATTTTTAATGTTGACAGTATTCTAGCATATAAATATTCTATAATTTATTTCCCTGTTGTTGGACTTATAGATTATTTTTCCCACTTTTTGCTGTCATAAATATTAAGAGCAAATTTTCCTATTTACACTTTACCTTTGGGAAAACTGTTGTAAAGAGGTTAAATGGCTTGCCCCAGGGCAAGAACTGGGGTACAAATTCTGTACTCCATTCCAATTCCCTATTTCATTTAGCACAAATATTAATTTCTCATAACACTGTCAATCAATGCTCACAGCATATTTGCCACTTCAATATATGTTATTTCCTGGCTTTCATTTTAAAAGCAAACATTACCAACAGTGTGGGGATACATGGAGTTAATGTATAGTCTTCAGGGGTGGGGCAGTAAATGGGGAAATGGGAGTGAGGGGTAATTCAGAGCTGCTAGAACTTTCTCTTCATTTCTTCCTCTTCTCCTTTTTTTTCCTTGATATGAAGTCTCACTCTGTCACACTGGGTAGAGTACTGTGGTGTCACAGCTCACAGCAACCTCAAACTCTTGGGCATAAGTGATCCTCTTGCCTCAGCCTCCCAAGTAGCTGGGACTACAGGCGCCCATATGACAGCTGGCTAAGTTTTATATATTCAGTAGACACACGGGTCTCACTCTTGCTCAGGCTGGTCTTGAACTCCTGACCTCAAGCAATTTACCTGCCTCAGCCTCCAAGGCATAGGCCTCCGCCTCTGGCCTCATTCCTGCCTCTTCTCATTGCACCACCATCTCCAACTGAAACACCTAGCACTGATGACATCCCTTCCTGCTGAGATTCATAAGAGGAAACTAAGCTTCTCTGGCACTCAGCGCACCCACCAAGATGTCAGCCCCTGGACTTTACATGTTGGGCTTCTCCTTTTTCTTTATTTGATTCTGTCTCTTCCTCTCTCACACACACACCTGCATACACACACACAAAGTCATAGACACACACTGGCCATTGATTTTCAGTAGAAATTATGGTATTTGTAGTTCTGTATTTCATGATTTTCAGTAGAAATTATGGTATTTGTAGCTCTGTCACACAGGTGAAAAGATATACTTTCAGTGTAAGAGCTAAAACATGATGAGCCTTTTTCCACGTTTCTTAAAGTTATACTTGGAATGAGTTCAGCCCCAGGTCATGGAAGGCATCCAGGCCTAAGAACCTGGAAGCCGAAGTTCCAACTTTTGAGGCTGAGCTCCATCTCTAACTAGCAGTCTGACCCTGGACAAGGTGCTTGTCTCTGTCACCACATTCCATTTTTATTGAATGGTCTTGAAGATTCTTTCCAGTTCTGATAAGACATACTTCTGAGCAGACTTGTTTTTTCAGATGCCCTTTTAGTGCATGCGTCTCTTAAACCTCCTCTGTTTAAAAAATAGCTTGTTTAAGATGGCTTCTTCTGGCCATCAAACATCCTGGCTTCCACCCCTCGTACAGGTCCAACCCAAAATACAACTCTTGCAGGAGGCCTGCCGCGGAGCCTTCCTGCTGGCAACACTGCTCTGCATCCAGTTAACCAGGACTTCTTTCTTGGGTCCTATACTTTAAAGGACCCTATTCTGGATCTCTTCTGGTCCTCTTCTTTCCCACAGGGTGCCAGGCCTATATAGTGGGATTTGACCCCGGCTCCCCATTCCCCCTTCTGAATCAAGTTCCTCTTACTTAAGAAACCTAGAATTCCATTCCTGTGAAGTCTGAGCTTCTAGGCCCCACTTGGGCTTTTGCTCCTCCCTATCTTTAGGGTAGACCATACTGCCCAAAATGTGGTCAGAGGGCAGCTGTCTGGAGTTGTGGTCAGAGCTTAAATATGTGGGAAGGAGTCTTATATATAAGTCTCTTTCAGGCAGTCTAAACAGAAGGGTAGGTGTCCAATGAAGGGAGGTTGGAAACATCTATCTGCACCTCTTCACTAAGCACACAACTGTTAGGCCTGCCTGTGGGATACATTATCTTGCAAAGAGAGGCATACAGCAGTCAGGAAAAGTGGCTTTTAGACTCTGTGAGTTACTTGTGGTCACACAGGAGGATCCTCTCTCTGGAATGAATAGGCAGTAAAAAGAGGGTGGGGAAGCCACAGATTTTTCACCTTTGGCTTTAGCCAGATTAAAGCTCTGGATGTAAAGGTCATTTATGACTTGTCTGGATTTTATCCTGCCAGCCCAGAGTTATGATCTTGTGGGCACAAAGTATGATATTGTATTAGCAGTAATAATAACAACAATAGATTACTGAGGCCAGCCTGATCCCATGTTGACATTATTTCTCTCTGTTTGTGTTGATCCATTTTCCTTCCATCCACCTCCCCTGCATAAAGGTTGAAGCAAAGCAATCTCTTTAGGCTGACATAGCCAACCCTCAATTAACTAGTACATCTGAGACCAGAGTTGTAATAAATGGTCTATTTAAAAGCATGTAAATCACAAACTTCATTAACTACTTTCTCACATCACAGTGTTTTTTAAGTTTAGAAGTGGTGATTTTGCAAAGTCTATAAATTATATTATTATGATATTTCAAAAGAATCAAGATGAAAAAGTATGTGCCCTTTAAAATGATTCTAGTTGTAGTTCTACCAAGTCAAAAAATTAGCTTGGGAAAATTCTACCCCATCCACAAATTAGCTAGATGACATTGAACAAGTTATTTACCCTCTAGGGGACTAAGTTTCTTTAACTGTAAAATGAGGGGGTTGGATTAGATGGGCTCTAGGTTTCTTCCAAATCTAAGGTTTTATGATTGTGATTTTATAAGCAGTTATGCCTACAGCTATTTAGCAAAGAAAATTGCAGAATGTGAAAACCTTTAGGACTTAGCAAAGAAATGAAAAGGCCATTCATCAGGAAATGGGGTCAAGTTAGAGAGCAAGGAGTGCAGTTGCCAGAGCAACTCATGTTTGAAAAGAAATTATTACAGATTTAAGCACAGGCCTTTGCAGGCTGAGGAGAAAGAAAAGAAACAGGAGCAGCATATTTTCCTGATGCTTCCCTGGAAGAGGAATCATAAGATAGCTTTGGGTAACTTCCTGGAACGATGTGAGACATATAAGAAACAAACACACGTAAAATACCCAATATTAAGCTGGCTAGAGTTGTATGTGCTATAGCATCTTTCCTTGGTGTCCCCCCCTTAGTGTTTTTGTTTGTTTGTTTTTTGTTTTGAAACAGAGTTTCACTTTGTCACCCTAAGTAGAATGCTGTGGTGTCATAGCTCACAACAACCTCAAACTCTTGGGCTCAAGAGATCTTCTTGCCTTAGTCTCCTGAGCTGGGACTACAGGTACCCACCACAATGCTAATTTTTTTTTAGAGATAGGGTCTCACTTTGCTCAGGCTTGTCTTAAACTTGTGAGCTCAAGCAATCCACCTGCCTCAGCCTCCCAGAGTGCTAGGATTACAGGCACGAGCCACTGCGCCCACCTGTCCTTAGTGTTTTAATCTAAGTTCAAAGTCTGAAAGCCAACTCTCCGTAGGTACTTGCGCAGCTGCCCACAGCAAGCCTATTTCCCTTCCTATTTAAATCCCTGTTTTGGTTCTTTGGGCTACTATAACAAAATACCATAGACAGGGTGGCTTATAAACAACAGAAATTTATGTCTTACGTTTCTGGAGGCTGAGAAGTCCAAGATCAAGGCATCAGAAGATTCAGTTTCTGGGGACGACCTTCTTTCTGGTACACAGAGGGCGCCATCCCCCTGTGTCTTCACATGGTGAAAGGACACTAATCTCATTTGTGACAGATCTAATTACTTCCCAAAGGCCATACCTCTTAATATCATCACCTTGGGAATTAGGATATCTACTTATGAATTGGGGGGGTGATGGGAAGAGAGAGGAAACAAACATTCAGACCATAACATATCCCTCAAATCCTATAAATATGATTCTGTGCTAAAGCTGAGGTTGAAAACTGGTGTCAAAGGCTAGAAATGGCTAGCCTATAATACCAGTATTACTCTAAGAGACCCAGGCCGGCAAATTGCTTGAGCTCAGGAGTTGGAGACCCACCTAAGTAAGAGTGAGACACTGTCTCTTCTAAAAATAGAAGATTTGAGGCAGGAATATGGCTTGAATCCAAGAGTTTGAGGTTGCTGTGAGCCACAGCACTCTACCCAGGGTGAAAGAGCTCACTCTGTCTCAAAAACAAACAAAAAACAGGAAGGAAGATAGGAGAAAGAAAGGAAAGAAAAGGGAAAGGGAAGGGAAAGAAAGGAAGAAAGAAAAAGAAAACGGGTGTAAAGCCCCCAAATCCTCTTAGTGATAATGTAAGAAAGTGATGAGACATTCAACTTTCTTTATAAACTAAATTGTAATACAGTCAACCAAACTACTTATTAAACTCAAGGCCACAGTCAAACCTTTCCAGAAATTATGGCTGTCCCCAGAAGGAAAGGCCTTTAGTCCTGTACCTGCCTGCTAAAGAGAAGGTGAGGAACTATGCAGTTTGCCTTGGAAGTTCAACTGTATTAAGAAAAAACAAATTCACACCTGACTCCACAAGCTTTATAACTGATGAAAATAGAGAAAATCACAAGGATGGGGTGGGAAGGAAATATTAACAAAAGAATTGTAAAATCTCAGGTCTAGCTATTCAGCTTTTGAACAAATAAAATTTGAGTATATTTCTGATAGTTATATTAAAAGTTGAAAAGGTGGCTCGGTGCCTGTGGCTCAAGTGGCTAAGATGCCAGCCACATACACCTGAGCTGGTAGGTTTGAATCCAGCCCAAGCCTGCCAAACAACAATGACGGCTGCAACCCAAAAATAGCCAGGTGTTGTAGCAGGCGCCTGTAGTCCCAGCTACTTGGGAGGTGGAGGTAGGAGACTCGCTTGAGCCCAGGAGTTGGGAGACTGCTGTGAGCTGTGATGCCACAGCACTCTACCCAGGGCAACAGCTTGAGGCTCTGTCTTAAAAAAAAAAAAAAGTTGAAAAGGTGGATATAAATATTGTCAATGAATTTCCTATTGTTTTCTGATATTCAGAAAGTCACAGATTTCCTAAGAATGTAGGCAATTTTCACTGTGCTTATGTTTCTGAAATATGACTCAATTTCTTCTATAATGTGCTACGTATTTTTGCAAATTTCCTCTTTTTGTTAGTATGTTTTGTTGAACACAAAGAATGTGCTAACAACTGTCTGGGAAACAGACACTCAGTATCTGTCCATTGTTTTTTTGTTGTTGTTTTTTAAATTTTTATTTATTTATTTTTATTTAATTTATTTATTTTTATTGTTAAATCATAGCTGTGTACATTAGTGCAATCAAGGGGTACAATGTGCTGCTTTCATATACAATCTGAAATATTCTCATCAAACTGTTCAGCGTAGCCTTCATGGCATTTTCTTAGTTAC
>CAUYPK010071035.1:0-41283 GCA_963574355.1 Loris lydekkerianus | reverse complement strand
CCCTGGGTAGAGTCCTGTGGCATCATAGCTCACAGCCAGGTCAAAGTCTTGGATTTAAGTGATCCTCTTTCTTCAGCCTCCTAGGTAGCTGGGACTACAAGCCCCAGCCACAACATCCATTAGTTTTTCTATTTTTAGTAGCGACGGGGTAGGCTGTGAGGTGAGGTGTCTCACTCTTGCTCCACTGGTCTCTAACTCCTGAGCTCAAGCAATTCTCTCACTGTCAGCCTCCCAGAGTACTAAGATTGCAGGCATAAGCCACCGTGCCTGGCCCATTATTATTACTAAGTAAATATTCCCAATAGGGGCAATCTTTGTTCTCTGGGGGTAGGCTTGACTTTGAAAACTTCAAGTTTTTAAGAGTCAAATCTGATTAACTTTTTGGTGATTATGCTGAAGGTGACTCATGACTTTTAGTAGTTCCAAAGCTGGTCCTGAAAGATATAAGAAAGGTCTGATTGTCTAATCTCCCAAAGCTACTCTTTTGGCAGATAAATCTCATTGAGATTAAACAACTACCCAAGCTCTATTTGCTTTCATATTCCAAAATAAGAACAATTATTTTCAGATTGAAAAGAATTGAGCGGCTCGGCACCTGTGGCTCAAGTAGCTAAGGCGCCAGCCACATACACCAGAGCTGGTGGGTTTGAATCCAGCCCTGACCTTCCAAACAACAATGATGGCTGCAACCAAAAAATAGCCAGGCGTTGTGGCAGATGCCTATGGTCCCAGCTACTTAGGAAGCTGAGGCAAAAGAATAGCTTAAGCCCAGGAGTTGGAGGTTGCTGTGAGCTGTGATGCGAAGGCACTCAACCAGGGTGACAGCTTGAGGCTCTGTCTCAAAAAAAAAAAAAAAAAAGAAAAGGAAAGAATTGAGCCTATATAGTTAAAAAAGAACTGTAATCTGAGGGCAGTTTAAAGAAAAAATACAGAATCAGGTTTTTAAAAATAAATGCTAATCTCTCAGCCCAACTTTGAGGGAAAAATCATAGAACTTCATCCACTGAATTCTGAAGCTGTATGAAATGTCTTCAAAACCTCCGACCTCAAACCATTACCTGGTTCTACAAAATCTTAGGGCCATTTGTAGAAGTTTATGAATCACAGAGAATGACAAAAGGCAGTGAAAGTCTGGAGAGTTATTCAATTTTTCAATTAACAAATATTTATCAATCTTCTACTATGTTGTTTAGAAGACCAGGTCTGGATGAAAACTACAGGCCATAATATTCCCATGTTGGTTATCACTCCTGATAAGCTTAATATTTGTCATCAGAAACATTCTGAAATGGGGCAGAGAGGTGGTAACTCATGCCTGTAATTCTAGTACTCAGGGAGGTAGAGGTAGGATTGCTTGAGGCCAGGAGTTCCAGACCAGCCTGAGCAAGAGAGACCCAGCTTTACTAAAAATAGAAAAATTAGCCAGGCATGGTGGTTTGCACCTATAGTCCTAGCTACTCAGAAGGCTGAAGCAGAAGGATTGCTTGAGCTCAAGAGTTTGAAGTTGCAGTGAGCTATGAAGACACCCTGTACTCCACATGAGGCAACAGAGTGAGACTCTGTGGAAGGGAGGGAGGGAGGAAGAAGGAAGGAGAAAAGGAAAGAAAAAAGAAGGAAAGAAAAGAAAAGAAGGAGGGAGGGCGAGCATTCTAAAATGAATTAGTTTACTTTTTTATAATAAAGTATTTTTGTATTTTTCATTATGGGCATGTAATAGTTGTATATCTTTATAGGGTACATGTGGCGTACTACATAATTTAAACAAATCAAGGCAATTGGGATAGCCATATCATTTCTTTATGTTTGGAACATTTCAATACGACTCCTCATATTATTTTAAAATATACCCTAACTTATTCTTGGTTATAGTCACTTTGTTGTGCTACCAAATACAGTGTGTTTTATCTAACTAACTGTATTCTTCAACCCATTTACCAGCCCCCACTTCATCCCACCCTCCCCATTACCCTTCCCAGCCTCTGGTAATCATTTCACTGTCTCCATGAGATCAGTTGTTGTTAATAGCTCCCACATAGGATTGAGAATATGCAAGATTTATCTTTCTGTGCTTGGCTTGTTTCACTTAACATAATGTTCTCCAGTTCCATCCATGTTGTTGCATATGGCAAGACTTCATTCTTTTTGTGGCTATATAATATTCCTATGTATATATGTACCACACTTTCTTTATCCATTCATTCATATATTCCAGATCTTGGCTATTGTGGATAGTTCAGCAATAAATATGGGAGTGCAGATACTTTTTTGATATACTGAATTCCCCTCCTTTGAATATATTCCCAGCAGTGGGCTTACTGGGTTATATGGTAGTTCTATTTTTAGTTTTTGAAAAACCTCCACACCCTCCTTCATGGTGGTTGCACTAATTTACATTCCCACCAACACTGTACCAGAGTTCCCCTTTCTCCACACCCTAACTAGTATTTGTTATTACCTTTATGTTTGATAAAAGCTTTTCTTTTTAAGACAGAGTCTCACTTTGTCACCCTTAGTAGAGTGCTATGGCATCACAGCTCACAGCAACCTCCAACTCTTGGGCTTAAGCAATTCTCTTGCCTGACTGTTTTTTAGTTTTATTGAGATAGAGTTTCACTCTTTTGCCCTGGGACTGAATGCCATGGTATCATCATAGCTCACAGCAACCTGGGTTCAAGCAATCCTCCTGCCTCACTCTTCCTGAGTAGCTGGGACTAAAAAATTAGCCACACACTAGCCAATTTTTCTGTTTTTAGTAAAGACATGGTCTCAATCTTGCTCAGGCTGGTGTTGAACTCCTGAGCTTAAGCAATGCACTGGACTCAGACTCTGAGAGTCTGAGGATTACAGGCATGAGCCACCGCCTGGCCCTACACAACGGAAAAGTTTTGAGACAGACTGTTATGGTCCATTATTTCACTTCTAAGAAACAGTCAACAGCATCCTTTCTGATTCACTCACACAAGTTTCAACTTACTTGGCTTATTGGTGTTGACAAGTGGGCTTCACTTGTTTCCATTTGTGCAGATTTTGCATTTCTTGATTTTTGTATATCTCAAAACTTTTCCTAATGACTCCCCTATCTCATTGTAATTTGTTTTTTTTGTTTTTTTTTTTTTGTTTTTTTTGGAGGAGACAGTCTCGCTTTGTCGCCCTTGGTAGAGTGCCATGGTGTCATACTCACAGCAACCTCAAACTCTTGGACTCAAGCAATTCGCTTGCTTCAGCCTCCCTGGTAGCTGGGACTACAGGTACCCGCCACAACACCTGGCTATTTTCAGAGACAGGGTCTCACTCTTGCTCAGTCAGGATGGTCTTGAACTTGTGAGCTCAAGCAATCCACCCACCTCAGCCTCCTTGTAATTTTGATTTGTATTTCTCTAATGATTAATGATATTGAGCAATTTTTTATATACCTGTTGGTCATTTGTATGTTTTCTTTTGAGAAATGTCTATTCAGATCCTTTGACCATTTTTTAATTGCATTATTTGATTTTTTTTTCCCGTTGAAGTGTTGAAGCTCCTTATATAGTCTAGTCATTAATCCCTTGTCAGATGGGCAAATTGCAAATATTTTCTACCCTTTTATAGTATATCTCTTTACTATGTTGATTGTTTCCTTTGCTGAGCAGGAGGTTTTTAGCTTGATGTGATCCCATTTGTTCAATTTTGCTTTGGTTCTTTGTGCTCCCAGATCAATGTCCTGAAGTATTTCCCCGGTGTTTTCTTACAATATTTCAATAGTTTCAGTTCATAGATCTAAGTCTTTAATCCATTTTTATTTCATTTCTGTATATGGTGAGAGATAAGGACCTAGTTTCATTCTTCATTTGTATATCCAGTTTTCCCAGCACTGTTTATTGAAGAGACTCTTCTTTCCCCCACTGTATGTCTATTGTGTTCCATTCCTCTCTGTGTCTGTTTTTATGCCAATACCACACTGTTTTGGTTACTATGGCTCTGTAGTATAATTTGAAGTCAAGGTTCCTCCAATTTTATTCTTGGCGCAATCTTTTGGAGTTCTATATAAACTTAAGTTTATTTTTTCTATTTCTGTTAAGAATATAATTGGTGTTTTGATGGTGGTTGCATTGAATCTGTAGGTTGCTTTGGATAGCATGGACATTATAACAATATTGATTCTTCCAATCCATGACCATGGGATATCTTTCCATTTTCTTGTGTCTTCTTTTTTATTTTATCAATGTTTTTTAGTTTTCATCATAGAAATCTTTTACTTCTTCAGTTAAGTTTATTTCTAGGTATTTTATTTTATTTGCAGCTATTGTAAATGGGATTACTTTCTTGGTTTCTTGTTCAGACTATTTACTGTTGACATGTAGAAATGCCACACTGAATTTTTATATTGAGTTTTTATCCTGCAACTTTACCAAATTGTCAGTTCTAATAGTTTTTGATGGAGTCTTTAGGTTTCTCTACATATAAGATCGTATTATCTGCAAACAAGGATAATTTAACTTCTTCCTTTCCAATTTGGATTTTCTTTATTTCTTCCTCTTGTCTGATTGCTCCAGCTAGAACTTCCAGTACTGTATTAAAAAACAATGGTGAAAGTGGGCATCTTTGTCTTGTTCCAGATCTTAGAGGAAAAGTTTTCAGTTTTACTCCATTCAGTATAATACTTGCTGTGGATCTGTCATATATGGCTTTTATTGTGTTGAGGTAAATTCCTTCTTGTATACTCAGTTTTTGAGAATTTTTATCAGGAAAGGATATTGAATTTCATGCAATGCTTTCTCTGCATCAATTGAAATCATTATATGGTCCTTTTTTCTGTTGATAGGACGTATCACATTGACTGATTTGCACAGGTTGAAACATTGTCATTGTGTAAACATCATAGGGTGTTCTTACACAAACCTAAATGGTAAATCCTACTATACACCTAGACTATACGGTCCAGCCTATTGCTCCTGAGCTATAAACCTAGATAGCATTTTACTGTACTGAATACTATAGGCACCTATAACACAGTGATAAGTATATGAGTATCTAAACATACCTAAATATAAAAAAGGTACATCAAAAATACATCATCATAATCTTATGAAACCACCATTGTATATGCAGTATACCTTGTACAAAATGTCATTATGCAGCGAATGATTGTATTCGCAAAAGAATTGAAAACAAGATCTTAAAAAGATATTTGCATGTATCATTGTATCATTGTTCATAATAGCCAAATCGTGAAGGTAACCTAAATGTCCATAAAGGGATTAATGGAAATTATGGAATATTATTTTGCCTTAAAGAATCTTACGGAATATTAAAATATGAAAATATTTTATTACACAATGCTATTCAGCCTTTAAAAAGAAGATCCTGTCATATGCTACAACATGGATGGACCTGAAGGACATTATGCTAAGTGAAATAAGCCAATTATAAAAAGATAAAGACTGCATGATTCTGTTTATATGAAGTACCTAAAGTAATGAAACTCATAGGAAATAGATTGATAGTTACCAGGGGTTAGGGGGAGGGGGAAATAGGAAGATGCTTGATGGGTATGGAGTTTTAGTTATGCAAGATGAAAGAAGTTCTAGAGATCTGTTATATAACAGTGGGCATAGGGCAGTGCCTGGTAGCTCAGTGGGTAGGGTGGCAGCCACATACACTGAGGCTGGCAGATCAAACTCAGCCCAGGCCTGCTAAAACAACAATGACAACTGCAACAAAAAAAAATAGCCAGGTGTTGTGGTGGGCGCCTATACTCCCAGCTACTTGGGAGGCCGAGGCAAGAGAATTGCTTAAGCCCAAGAGTCTGAGGTTCCTATGAGCTGACACCACGGCACTCTACCTAGGGTGCCAGCTTGAGATTCTGTCTCAAAAAAAACCCCCAAACCCCAAAAAAACAGTGGGAATAGAGTTAACAATACTGTATTGTACACTTTAAAATTATTAAGAGAGGCCAGGCCCAGTGGTGGACACCTGTAGTCACAACTATTCAGGACGCTGAGGTGGAAGGATCGTTTGAGCCTAGGAATTAGAGGCCAACCTGGGCAGCATAGCAAGACCCTGTCTCTAAAAATAACAAATAACACTTCTATGAAGAGTTAAGTTTAAATTATGTCTTTTTTTTACCACAATAAAAAAAAATTGCATGTCAGAACCAACCTGGGCAACATAGTGAGATTTTGACTCTACAAATAAATAAAGTAATATTATTGAAGGTAAATTGATGTTATGTGGTTTTATCACAATGAAAAAAATTGCATGTAAATGCAAAGGAAAGGCAATGTCAATGAGGCAGAAGCCCATGTTTGCTGATGTGTGGATCAGTGCAGGTCAAGAAAGACAAAAAAGCAAGACACATCTTGATTTCAACAAGACATTTGAACACCCATATCTCATATTTTCATGGACTAGTTGAAGAAATTTTGACTGGATATTAGAACAATTATGCGAGATAACATTTGATTGAAGCTCCCATTCACTCCCACTTAAGGGCTTCCTGTTTCTCTGTGAAAAATTTTTTTTGAGGTAGCGGCTCTGCTGCCAGGTGGAATCATAGCTCACGGTAACCTCAAACTCCTGGGCTCAAGTGATCCTCTTGCCTCGGCCTCCCCAGTAGCTGGGATACAAATGCCCACCATAATGCCTGGCTAGTTTTTCTATTTTTTAGTAGAGATAGCGTCTTGCTCAGGCTGGTCTTGAGCTCCTGAGCTCAAGGGATCCACCCACCTTAGCCTCCCAGAGTGCTAGGATTACAGGCATGCGCCACTGTAACTGGCCAAGTTTCATAACCTTGGTATATCAGTGTCACACAGCTGTGTTCATGTCACCGTGTGGTGGTGTCTTACTGAGTGGTGCTCATTATTGTGTGTTTTTTTGTGCTATATAAGGACAGCTTTCTTGGCCATTCCAGAAAAAGAGTTCCAAAATTGCTTTGAAGGGTGGACTAGGTGCTGGTGTTCATGCATAGCTTCCCCAGGGGAGTACCTGGACAGTGACTGTACTGATATTCAGCACTGAGGTATGTAGCACTTTTTCTTTTATTATTTTTTTTATTATTAAATCATAACTTTGTACATAGATGCATTTATGGGGTTCAATACAATGTGAAATGCTTACATTGAACTAAGTAACACATTCATCACAATTATACTCATTTCTTTCTTTTTTTTTTGAGACAGAGCCTCACGCTGTCACCCTGGGTAGAGTGCTGTGGCATCACAGCTCACAGCAACCTCCAACTCCTGGGCTCAAGCGATTCTCCTGCCTCTGCCTCCCAAGTAGCTGGGCCTACAGGTGCCTGCCACAATGCCTGGCTATTTTTTGATTGCAGCTATCATTGTTGTTTGGCGGTCCTGGGCTGGATTTGAACCCGCCAGCTCAGGTGTACGTGGCTGGCGCCTTAGCCGCTTGAGCCACAGGTGCTGAGCCAGTGTTTGTATATTTAAAGTGTGGCCCAAGATAACTCTTCTTCCACTGTGGCCTAGAGAATCCACAAGATTGGATACCCCTGCTCCTCTCCAGATAGGTGCAGGGCCTCAAAGTCATAACAAAGATATGTTCACTTTCTCCAGAGTGGTAAAGAGTTGGAATCTTGGCTCCACCACTTTTAGCCGTGTGACCTTACGCCAGTCACTTAACCTTACTTTCCTCATTATGAAATGGAAATCATAATTCCTACTTGACAGGATTGATATGGGTGGTTAAGCCAATGTCTAGCTCATTTGGGCTTGATGACCAGTTCTCAGTCTAGGAGTCTTCTCCCAAGAAGTCCTCAGACCATCATGCACCTTGGGACATCAGTTTGCCCTCCCCTGGAGCTAATCTGGAGAGGGTCTTGGAGCCTGCATAACCATAACCCCCTACCCTACCCTATCTACCACACTGCAAGGGCCCTGAGCCAGGGCAATATAAACCTGGCAGCACAAGAAAGAAGTCTCCAACTGGGAGAGGGTCATGGGGCTTGGAACCTCAAAGTGATCATGTTCTCACCTTTTCTTTCCCTTTCTTTCTCCCTAGGACTCTTGGAGACCCAGTGGGCAGGCCAGGCAGGGTGGGCACGGAGTCTCCCAGGCTGGGACAGTGGGCATGGGCGGGGGCTGTGGCTGAAAACCTCCCCCGCCCACTGCAGACCTCCTGGGACTTCCACACTGCAGCTGCCATGGCCACCAATAAGGAGCGACTCTTCGCAGCTGGTGCCTTGGGGCCAGGATCTGGCTACCCAGGGGCAGGCTTCCCCTTTGCCTTCCCAGGGACACTCAGGGGGTCTCCACCTTTTGAGATGCTGAGCCCTAGCTTCAGGGGCCTGGGCCAACCTGACCTCCCCAAGGAGATGGCCTCTCTATGTGAGTCTCAGGGATCTTGGGGGATGGGGGCAAATGGAAACAGGAGGTCATTTGGAGGGTAGATGGTGTAGAAAATTGGCATCCCAGTTAGAAAGGTAAGGCAGGGGATGTGGGTTTGGTCTAATAGAGTAGTGGTGAGTAATGGAAAGTAGTAGTGGTGGTGAGGAGGGGGTTTGGATGTGGACTATATGGAAATGTGCAAACGTATAAGTAGTGTAAGTAGATAGCAGGATGAAAATTGGGAGATCTAAAACTGCCCCTGAGTCAGTCACCTAGCAGAGAGGAGCACCAGCTAGTGGGCAGCCAAGGGTGAGTATGGTGCAGTCTAAGGCTGCTGCCTGCATGCAGTTGGGAGATGGGGGAGTCAGGCTGGGGCTAGCTGGCTCTGTAATCAAGAGGTGAAATTGTTCTGAATTAGGTTGCGACTGCAAAAAGAGGAAAGAAATGTAGAGCCACGTGTAGGATGTGTAGGGTCAGGAGACTCTCCTTGGTTCTGGAGAAAATGGGAACAGCCACAAAGAAGGTGGCTCTTATATCATAAGTAATCTGGAGAGTTGTAGGGGCGTTCCAGAAGCATCCTCTCCAGCCATGTGGGTTCTGGACTCCTCCCCTGCCTCTAGGTCTGGCATGGTGCCCACTTGTTGCACAGATCCCTACTTGTCCCCCAAGCCTGCCCTCTTTGGGTTAAGCCTTTGAGTGCTGACAGCAGGCAAGTCTTGGGCCTCTCTTCCTCCCCCTGGGACTCCTCTCCTTCCACTTGGTAGTTGTTCTCCCTGGCCAGGCCATTACAGGTTGTGGTGACATGAGCTGTGGGGAGTTGTGCTCCTGGGCGCAGCATGTGAGAAAGGGTCAGAAAGGGTCAGCAAGTGAGAGAAGGAAGGAGGGAAGTTGGAAGGGAGAGGGAAGAAGCAATTTCAGAGAGACAGAGAAGAGAGGGAAAGACAAAAGGCTCAAGACATATCCTTTAGAGCCCTATGCAGAGACTGAGGTAGAAGGGAAGGACTTCTGCCTCCAGGAGGGGGCAGTCAGAGGGCTATGTGTATGTGAAAGGTGACTAGACTGGGCTGGCAGCACCACTGGAAAGAGTGTGCTCATATGGAGAAGGGGTGTGTGTATGTGTGTGTGTGTGTCTAGACCATATGCAGTTGTGTGGTACACTCAGCATCTCTCTGGGACTCTGCTCATATACAGAATTTCACTACATGCAACAAAGAATCAGTGTGAGGGGCGAGGAGGTATTTAATAGGGCTGCTGACGGTGTGTCTGGTGTTTGGTCAGGCCTGCCAGTGGCACGTCTGTAGTCCAACAGGGGTTATTTGAGTGGCTTGCAGGTGAACAAGATTGCACAAAGCCCCCTTTTTGGAAACTTCAACTGGGCTTCCCCCTACCTCATTTTCACCCCATGAATCTGCCCTAGGGCCCTGGAGAAGTGGGAAGAAATCACCCTCCCCACATAAATGTACTCCTTGCAGAGAACCATACCACTTAACCTCTTGGGACTTGATTTTCCCAGGATCTGGGAGAGGCAACTAAAGGAGCTGGAGTAAAGAGGGAGAGGAGAAAGAGAATGTAGTGTGAGAATACTGAGAGCTAGAGGTCAGTCCAGGGAAGTTCTCCTTTTGCTCTTGTGCCCTGGAAACACTGACATCAAGGTCAGGGTTCAAAATGGGGCCAAGGTAGGGGAAGTGGTCAGGTTCAGATCCATACCCCAAAGCTGTTCTGAAGGAGGGAGGCTGAAAGGAGAAATCTAAGGAGGAGCCAGAACCAGGGCAGGTAGCTGGGGAGGGTGTGGCTAGGCTACCTTTGAGGGACAGGTCTGGGCAGGGAGGTGGCAGGAGAGAGGGGGAGGAGGGGAAGGCTTGGAGGTGGGTCTCTACACAGCTGAAGTGGAGGTGGGACCAACAGCACCTAGTGGTAGTTCAGAAGGAGACAGAGGGGAAAGGAAGGGATTCTGGAGTCTGGTAAACTCCAGAGTAGCAGAGTGGCCGAAGGGTGAGAAAGCACCCTCTCTCATTTCTCTGAGCTGATGTCCTTCTTTTTGGCTGGGACCATATAATGGAGAGAGATTAGAGACTAGAGTTGATATCAAAGCCATACTCACTCTGAGTCTGTACCTCTCTCATTACCCTCACCTATATAGAATAAGGCACAGAAGGTGGTCTTGAAGGAGCCTGGCACTTCTCCCCAGGGCTGGCTTTGGATTATATTGTAGGTCCCTGGCAACTTGGGGATATCCTTGTTGAGAAGGGAAGTCTTGTACCATTTCTTAGGGCTCTCCAGAGGCCTGAAGGGGTTAGGCAGGTATCTCAGAGCCCCATGGTAGAGGAGGGGAGACGTGAGGGGAGCATGCGCTGCCTGGGCAAGCACAGGCCTGTGCACATGGAAAGCAGAGGGTGTGTGTGTGTATGCCCATGTATGTGCATGCAACCCCTGTTGTCTGTGTCCCTGTGCAGCTCCAAGTTTGTGAATGCTGGTGTGCTACATATTTGGTTCATTCAGGGAACAGAATGTGATGAGAGGGAAGAGAAGCCTTGCCCTTTTCCCCCTCCTGAGGAGATGGCTGAGGTCCTGAGGACCCAGCCCAGCTTTTCCTCTGAACCTGGTGTCACTACTGTGGCCATGGGGCCATTGTCCCTAGGACAAGGAGCCCAGATCACCGCACTAAGTCACATGGAGAAAATGCAGGCAGGCTGGCACAGGGAGAAGAGTCCTACTTATAAGAAACTGAAAAAGAGAGCCTCACAGAATTAAGGAAGATGAGGGTCAGCTATGCAGGCCCAAAGGTTCAGACACAGAGGCAGGGAGAACTAGCAGGCGGGTAAGAGTGGCCGGTGGATGGCAGCGAGGCCTCCTCCAGGAAAAAGCCCCAGCCGGCTGCCTCCTTTCTCCTCCCCACCCGGTCTCTCCTCCTCCAGCTCCGGCTCCAGCTCCAGGCCGACACAAACGGGGCTTTGATTGCAACAGGAAACCTCTTTGGCGGGGGGAGCTGGGCAAGCCGCCGCTGGGGCCCGGGCTGCACCCCCCTTTCCTGGCCCCCTACCCGGTCCCAGCCCCCATCCTGCCCAGGGCTCCTCACTCCTTATGTCCTGCCTTGGGCCCTGTCCTGCATTTTCACCTCCCTATTCTCCCGCTCTTCTGCTGCCTCCTTCTCCAGAGAGCCCCTCCCATTGCCCTTCAGGTGGGACTCCTAGTTGGGACTTACCCTTCTGGGCAGGACCTGCTTTACTTTGAAATGCCCCCTTTTCAGTTTTTTTGAGGGAAGGTTTTGGAAAAAAGGGAGAAGTTAGCATGAGGAATTCAGAGCCAGTTATCCTAAAGCCCCATGCAGAAGGTGGCTGGAGTAGGAGAAAGGAGTGGATAAAGATTTTGCTGTCCCCTACTCCTGCTTGTCCTAGCCAAACTCATCCTTGCCAGAGTGGTAGGGGCTTGGAGGGGTGACCATGCAAGGATCCCAGTGCTATGGCTTCGGTAGTGGGGGAGGGGTGCACTCCTCTTTGCCTCTGGGACCATGCCTTTGTGGGGCTCTAGCTGGGAGGGGATGTGCCCTGGTGGTGAGGCTCAGAGAGAAGGGGGTGAGTCAGGCAGCAGCCCCTCTCATACTCCCACTAGGCTGGTGGAGAACATCTGGTTCCCATGAAATGCTAGAAGGCTAATGGGTCTAATTGCTGCAATAAGGGCTGGGGGGACTTTGGGAGAAAGAGGGGGCACTGTATCCCCCAACCTCTTACCTTCACCCTAAGGCTCCACTTGTCTGTCTAGAATGGGGATGGGGTTGATGGGAAGGGTAGGTCTGGTCCTAAGCTCCCCCCTTCTCTGCAATGCTTGGGAAAAACACTGATAGGATGAGGAGGAGTGGGGTGCGTCTGGTGAAGAGAAAGGGGGGCTAGTGAGGACTCATGGCTTCCTGGAGCCCTCCCCCCACTCTTCTTGTGCCCTCCTCCCAACCCCCCTCCCTCTGGCCTGGCCACTTCTGGTTCTAATTACCAACCAGGCAGGCCTGACTTAATTGAGACCTTTCGGATTTTGGAGGAGGAAGGGGGAGCCTGACAGCCTGAAGTTGACTAATCAAAGGTCCTCCTCCTTTGTTTTGGGGGTACTCCCCACTTTGCACTTAATCAGTTTTTTTTGCCGCTGGCCAGATTTGGATTAAAAAACCTATCCCCTCTTTTTTCTTTTTTTGGGGTGGCTACATTTGAAATGGGGCGCTTAGGGTTGGGGCACGGGGGGGGAGGAGCTCACAGTGGGTTGGAAAGAGTATTGCATTCTCTCTCTTTTCCTGCTTCAAGCCCCCTAGTCAGCTCTGCCATCCTAGGTTCCCCCCCAGTCCACAGTCAGGCTCTTATTTCCCAGCCCTCACCCCCACCCCCGTCCCTGGCAGCCACCCTGGTCCCTCCTCCGCGCCTTCCCCCATCTACTGTGGCACCCCTTCCTGCTGTATTCTTCCAACAGGCGCCCCACTCCCGCGGCACCCCAGTGCGCCCCCCACCCGGTACAACAGATTCTTAGAAAAGCGCGCTCCGCCCTGGCCCAGCCACAGCCGCCAGGCGGGGGAAGGGGCCGGGCCGGGCGCCGCTCCCGCTCCCCCGGCGCTCCTCGTGTGAGCTGCGCTGACAGAGCCGGCTGGGCCAGCCCGCCGGGCAGCCGGGCAGCCGGGCGGCAGGCGGGCGGGGCGCGGGGGAGGGGGCGGTTTCCGGGAGTCGCCGCCACTGGCGCTGTCCCGGGGCCAGGGTCCCCGATTCGGCTCGACCGGGCAAGGGCAAACTTCTGACGTGGCCAACTCCACTCTCCCCCGCCCCTCTCACCGGCTTCTTCGCCAGGCGAGGGCGCTCAGTGCGGGAAGGGGCAACCAAGGAAGCAGCGTGGCACCCCTTGGAGATCTGAGGGGCACTTAGTGTGGCACTAAAGAGGAGGAGGGGCCGTAATTGCGGAGGGGGCACTTGACACTTTGGGACAGTTGGCACCATAGAAACTCCGGGAGAGGGGAGTTGGCACTTAGGAAGGCAGTTTCATCTGAGGCACAATTGGCACTGTAGGGACGGTTTGGGGGATAGTTTTGTGCTCTCAAAGTGAGGTCAGGGTTGAGGAAGAGGCATTGAGAGAGGCGAGGCACTCAGGGAGTGTTGGTCGCGGGATGGGGCTTCGGGGATTTGGAGGGAGGCGGCCCGGGACGCAATGGAGGGAGAACAGCTGAGGGTTGGAGGGGTAGACTCTTGCGCTGGAGCGGGCGGGGGGACTCCGCGGCGGCGCTGGAGACCGCCTGGGCGGGGTGGGGCGGGGCCGGGTCAGGAGGAGGTGAGCGCGCCCGGCCACCCGCCCCGAGGGGGGTTCCCGGAGAGTTCACGGCGGGAGCGCGCTCCGGCCCTTGGACAGGGGGTGGGGAGAACGGGAAGGAAGGAGGAGGCAGTGCGCGCTGAGCCGCAGGAATGTACTGTTCGGCTCCGACGAGCGCGCGCGCGCGCGCAAGAAGGGAGAGGGAGGAGTCAGGCCTGGGAAAGAGAGGGGTAGAGGTAGTGCAGGTCCAGTGCCCTGGGGGAGCTGCAGCGGACCTCCACGTTCTCTTTTCCCCCGTCATCATCGCGCCCCTGTATTGACGCGTGTAAAAAAGAGAGGGTGTGGGGGAGGGGAAAAACTCCCTTCCCCCTAACCAGACCTGGGCACGCGCCTAAGTGCAAATGCGTGCAAAGCCTTTGGGCTATGGAAAGTATGCTTGCAAGCATTCTCCCGAGCTAGGTTTGTTGGACAATAGTGTGCACTTATGATTTTATGAGCGTGCAGACATGCATGTGCACTATTGCATATTTGCAAATGCTTGGTGCCTGCCAAGATAAATGCATGCACAGATGTGTGTCTAAGCAAGCGCGCGCGCTGCGGAGCGAGTGTACGTATGTTTGTGTGTGCGCTCCACTCTCAGCTCTGCTCATCTTGGTGCCCGGCCCCCTTCTCTCTCCAAGCCCCACCCCCTACCCCTCCGGGCTTCGCTTTTACAAAAGGTCTCCCCAGTGCTAGCTGCTGAGGCGCCCAGAGTAAGCTGGACTGGGGCTGAAGCTGCAGCCCCGGCTTCGCGCCCCGCCCAGTCCCTTTCCCCTGCTGGGGATCCCCCTCTTCCCCGCCCACCCCTTACCCTGTATGCAGCCTAGCGCCCTATGCTAGCCCTCCCCCTCCCCCCCGCAGGAGCAGGGCGCCGCCGGGGGAGGAGGGGGAATCGGCTGCGGGTCCTTGGTGTTCCTAGCACCCAGCTTCCCTCCAAGCCGGGTCGCGATGTACGACTGCATGGAATCGTTTGCCCCGGGTCCGCGACGGCTATACGGGGCGGCCGGGCCCGGGGCCGGCATGCTGCGCAGAGCTACCGGCAGCTCCTGTTTTGCCGGACTTGAATCTTTTGCTTGGCCGAAACCCGCCAGTCTGCAATGTAGGTACTCTGAGCTGGAGTTGGGGTGTGAGGTGCAGGAAAAACTGGGACTTGCTCTTTCTGTTTGTAAAGGGAGGAACTGGGGTGCAAGGGAGATTCTGGCCCTTTCTATGAGAGGTACTGGCCCTTTAAACGTGGGGGCCTCAGCGTCTCCTTTGCGTGTGTGCAGTAATGTTTGGAGTGTGTGTGGTTTTTATGGTGGGTGTTTAGCTAGGACCTGTGGTTGATGCCACTTCAGAGTTCCTGAGGATAGGGAGAGACCGAGGTGTGTCGGTAATTTGTGCCCTCAGGTTCCTGGTCCCGGAGGGATATGGCACCCAGGACTGTGGGTGGCGAAAGTCCTTGTGGAAAGTTGGGAGTGTAAAAAATATTATTTACAGAGTATGTGAATCACTGGTGTGTGCAGCGCTTGCCTGGATTGTGTAGATGTGAGAGTAGGGGGTCTCCCCACCACTGTCGCCCTCCGACAGAGTTGGCAGCTCCACATGGCTGGTATGGGGATGTTGGTGTCGTGAGGCCGAGAGGGCGTGTGCCCCTGCGTGGCTGCGGGGGCGGTTTTGGAAAGTGCTGTGTACCAGAATGCATCCTGTGTGTTCCTGTCCAGAGTCGAAGGGGTTGTGCACTCAAGAGGGAGAAGGCTGGGCTCTGCTTCCCACCCCACCCCACCCCCAATTTAAAAAAGAAACGTTTGGAAAGGACTCCACTGCTATATGCAGAGATGACTTTTTCCCATGACTCCAACACACACAACTTCAGCAGGAAGCGAAAAGTTTAAAGCAAAGTCTGTGTGTGGCGGGGGTGGCTGGGAGGTGACAGCAGGACTACTAGGTCCCTAAATACGCTTCTTCCCCCTCTGTGAAATGGGAGATGCCAGGTCTGGGGCCCTGGAACCCCTTTCCAGAGCAGTAATAAAAAGCTGGGGACTGAGAGGCAGTAAAAATGAAGTCCAGATGAGAGGCAGCTTTGAAGCCTGGGCTGCAGTGCCTGGCGGGGGTGGGGTGTGGGTAGGGGCCGGGAGGAGAGCCTCGAACACCCCCAAATTTACCCGGGGTTGGGATGAGGTTGGGATGCGCTCGCAGCCGAGGTGCGGCCGGCTGGGGACCAGGGACTGGGGGCACGCGCGGAAGGGGCGGGCGCAGGCGCGGCGGAGGGCTCTGGGGGAGTGCGCACGCCGGGTCACTGAGCCCCCGCCAACGCGCCTCGCTCCTTGGCACTCGGCAGCGCTGTTTACAAGTTAGGTTTTTCTTTTTTTCCTTTTTTTTTTTTTTTTTTTTAAAGTATTTTGGTTTCAGGCAGAACTGCTCAGATTTAACAACTGGGAGACTTGCAAGAGGGAGGTGGCAAACAGGGTATCATACTTTGGGGTGGCATGGGGCAAGAATTGGAAGTGTGCCATTTAAACCGCGGAAAAAGCATGAAACTATTACTTTGCACTAAATCCCTGTGAATTTTTAACCTTCCTCTCTTTGCCCAATAGGATGGGGAATAGGGGTATTTAGTGGGGGGTACTGAGGTGGAATCTTCCAGGAAGGGTTTCTGGGACCTGGAGAGGGGCCTTGACTTTTTAAATTCTTTTTACGTCCATGGAAGCCCCTTGGACTTGACTGGCTATATGGTTTTTGCATTTTAATTTGGACCAGTAATTTGGGCCTCTCACACATCAGGCTTGCCACATACACTTTGAGAGGGAAAGTCTCTTAGAGAGAAAGGCTGGATGGTGTGTTTGTGCCTGTTTGGCGGCATTGGTGTGCTGCATTGGCAGGCTGGGGTGTCTGTCTGGGGGGTAGAACAGTGCTTTTGTAAATATGTGGCCAAGTCCTGAGTGTTGTGTGTCTTGTGATTTGTAGGTCTACCTCCACAGCGTAGCTGGAGGCTTTATTTTATCTATGTGGTCCTCTGTACCAGAATCTGGTCAGGGTTATAGGAGCCCATTGTTACTATGCCTGCTTTGGTGCCCTGTGTGTTGATCTGTGAGAGTGTGTGTGTCTCCAAGGAGGTATGTGCTAGATTGTGAGTCTAGGCTGCTCAGCTTTGGGCCTCGCAGCTGGGAGCATTTACAGCCGGTTATAAAGAGTTTGTTTGAAGCTCCGCTCAGCCTGGCCAGGAATTTCCTCAATTTCAGCAATTTGGGCTTTTAAAAGGAGAAAAACCCAGAGCTTACCCCCCTCCTTCCCAGCAGGGGCCCCTGCCTAGCCCAGGAGCAGCATCTCGGTGGTGGGGTCTCAGCTCCTGGCTGGTGAGAGGGTAAGATTGGAGCAGACCCAGTTAGCCTTCTGGGAACCCCTACCTAAAGACTGACCTCAGAGTTACTGGGTTGCACTTCAGGGCTCAGGGGATGGGGGTGGTACAGTACCACATAGACAGGAAAAGCTGCCCCCGGGCCTGTCTCTCCAAGGCCCCCAGTCTTATAATTGGCTGGCACTGCCTCATGCCAGTCTGACCGCGCCCAGGTCCTTGCGCAAAAGAGGAAATAAGGCTGCGCTCTGCGGGCAGGGAGGGCGTCAGCACCAGAGCAAGCACCACCCGGGCACAGACTTTGGGCAGAACACATGCCCTTGGAGGGCACTGTGGTGGGTCTAAAGATGGAGGAGAGGTCCAGAAAGGCATTCCAGCCCTCCCCACATCTCTCAGCACCAGCCTCCCCAGAAACACCCCCACCCCAGTCTTGAATTGACTCCTGGCACCCTTCTTTCCTCCTCTCCTCTCTCTCCTTTTTCATTGAGGAATCTCACTCCAGCAGGATTCTTATGCTAATTGTGTGTGTTGGGGAGAGGGAGGGCTTCCCTCCTGGGGGGGGGGTGGAGCTAGCCTGGAACCCTGGCATCCTGGGCATTCCTTCCCCTCTCTGACTTGGGGGGGAGGGGCTTCTGACCAGGTGGGCTGCAGAGGGTTAGAAGGGAAGAGGTATTCATGAGGGGGACGCATGGAACACTCCTTAGGAAGGGTCTTAGGGATCTCTTGCATTACTTGGGCCCTGTAGGTTTGGGCAACAGGTCCTACAGGTTGAACAGTTTATAGATTTTCCTAGCCTCTGAAGATTAGACACACACACAGATATCCAGCAGCGTCTTGAACAGAGGGTGTGCTCCCTATACTTTGTGGGGCTGAGACCCCTTTGAGCTGCAATCAGATATTTTCATTGGAGGCAGTTTAAGTGTGAAGACATAGGCTCAGAGAGGGTCCAAAAATGAGTCCCTCTCCCATCAGCCCTGTTTACCCACTGTCATCTCACTTCTTGGTTTGCTACACACCCCTCTAGACCTGAGGATCTGAGTAAATATCTAAGTTTCCCTTTCCCCAGCTGCTCTGACTTGTGGCCACTTAGATCTAATCAGAGAACCTGAGAGCCTTGGTCTTACCGTGGTGCTGGGGATGGCTGTGTGGCACTGAGCTGGTCCCTTCCTTTCTCTTGGCCTTGGCTTTTTCAGGTGTGAGATAAGTCTGTTGTGTATCCTCTAATTTCCTCTCCTGATCCTGTGTCCCATTGGCTCCCCTGGCTCAGTGGTTCTGGAGAAAAGGACTTTGGTGGTTATTTTGGGGGGTGATATGAGAGGGAAAAGCATAAACATTATCTGCCCTGTACTACCTGAGATAATGAAGTTCTATTCTAACTAGTAAGTATCCCAGCAAGTCATTCATCCGGGCCAGGTGCCAGCTACAGGTGGCCTATGGTTGCCTCCTCCCCCAGATCTGTTGCCCCACAGGGAGGAGGATAGTGGAAAGTAGACTACCTGACAAGGATCTGCCAAAGCAACAGGGAGTGACTAGACAGTTCAGAGCTGCAGCTTGACTCTTCCACTCACCCACCTTATTGTTAGGGGAGCTGAAGCCTAGAGAAGTTAATTTCCAGGATGGCCTTGGTCTGCAATTTGGAGAATCAAACTGTCATATAGGCATTATTGTGGAAAAGGTGGCCTGACTTGTTGGGGGGGGGGGTATACACTTATGACAAGCTTTAATAATAGTGGCTGTTCAGGGGATTCTAGCAGTATTTACTGTGGGGCTGTACCTGGTTGCAGGAATAGCACACTGTCGTAGTGATGGCTGTTACCAGTAGGCCGCAGGAAGAAGCAAGCATGGGGTCTGCATGGTGAGGAGGCCTGGAGGCCTGTGGTGTCCTTCTCTCCTGACCTGCACATCACTGCTTCCTCCCCAGCGGTGGAGACACAAAGCACTAGCTCAGAGGAGATGGTGCCCAGCTCGCCCTCGCCCCCTCCGCCTCCTCGGGTCTATAAGCCATGCTTCGTGTGCAATGACAAGTCCTCTGGCTACCACTATGGGGTCAGCTCTTGTGAAGGCTGCAAGGTGTGTACATGGTGGGGGTGGGTGGATGGGGGTCCAGAATTACCTGGGTAAGATCAGAGAGCAGAGACACAGGTGCTAGGAATGGGAGGGGGCTGCTCTGCACATAGGCGGTTAACTGATTCGGTGAGACCTGGGTCAACCTGCAAAGCCTATGAGAGGCTGGTATTCCCATCATCCTGTTCCAGTGGCACTCTCCTCTCCCCTTCCCCCCTACTCCAGGGCTTCTTCCGCCGCAGCATCCAGAAGAACATGGTGTACACATGTCACCGCGATAAAAATTGTATTATCAACAAAGTGACCAGGAATCGCTGCCAGTACTGCCGACTGCAGAAGTGCTTCGAAGTGGGCATGTCCAAGGAAGGTAGGCTCCTACCCATGGCCTGGGCAGGGGCCTGTTCCACATTGTGATTGCCACCCTCTTTCTTCTGTCCACCCCCACTTACCTGACCTCTGAGACCTATGGTGCCCTGGAGTGCTACCTCCCTGGCCAGTCCTATTTGATTAGCTCTGTTCACCCTGGAGGCCCCACCCTTTCCCATTCTCCCTTCCCTGAGAGCTTCCTCTGAATGGGTGAATAGGGGCTCACATTGCTGCTGTTTTATGGGGAAATGGGGAAGGTGCTCTTGCCAATTCCCTCTTCTCTCCTATTCCCCATACTGAGCCAGAGATGGATCTGGGGTGGCCCCTCCCCTATCCCCCCCATTGTGCTGCCAAGGCTATAAGTGGATATCCTGCCGCCTGCATATCCTGCTCCCCCCACCCCCAGCTCCTGCAGGGTGACAGGAAGGGCAGGATGGAGACATGGAGCTGGGGAGAGAACAGGGGCTTCAGGCCCTGGGTGGGGCCAGGGAGAGCCAGCCTAGGAATAGGAGCTAATATTGCAGAAGGTGGGGAAACTGAGGCATGAATTAGGGCACCAGAGAATAGACATTCATAATAAGTACCAGCACATTAAATTAGCTTAAGAGATGTCCAAAGTGAGGGTTGGAGGGTCCTGACCTTTTCCTTGCACTTCCATTCCCAAGCTGTGAGGAATGACCGGAACAAGAAGAAGAAAGAGGTAAAGGAAGAAGGGTCACCTGACAGCTATGAGCTGAGCCCACAGTTAGAAGAGCTCATCACCAAGGTCAGCAAAGCCCATCAAGAGACCTTCCCCTCGCTCTGCCAGCTGGGCAAATACACCACGGTGAGGAATGGGCAGAGTCCCGAAGAGGGCAGGGCACTCTTCACGACATTGGGGGATGGGAATGGATGGTGTTGGAGGCTATGATCTGGTGATAAGGACAAGGAGGGTATCAGAATGTAGAAGGGAGAGCTTGGGGTATTAGCAGAGAGGATAGCCCCCAGAAGTGGGCCACATCTTGCATTCTAACCTTCCACTTCTCCTGCTGCAGAACTCTAGTGCAGACCACCGGGTACAGCTGGATCTGGGGCTGTGGGACAAGTTCAGTGAGTTGGCCACCAAGTGTATCATCAAGATCGTGGAGTTTGCCAAGCGGTTGCCCGGTTTTACAGGGCTTAGCATTGCTGACCAGATTACTTTGCTCAAGGCTGCCTGCTTGGACATCCTGGTAAGTTAGGCCCTGGGTGTCATGTTACAGCCTGACCCGCCCTCATCTGAGACCCTTAATAGTTCCTTTTTGGAAGGGGGGGGACAGAGTCTCACCACTTTGTTGCCCTTGGTAGACTGCCGTGGCATCATAGCTTACAGCAACCTCAAACTCTTGGGCTCAAACGATCCTTCCTCTTGCTTCAGTTTTTGATTTGTTAGTAGAGACAGGGTCTCACTATTGCTCAGGCTGGTCTCAAACCCGTGAGCTCAAGTGATCCACCTGCCGTGGCTTCCCAGAGTGCTAGGATTATAGGCTTGAGCCACTGTGCTCAGCCCCTTAACAGTTTTTGCCTTGTGCAAAGATTTCCTTTCTTAAAAATTTAATTTAATTTAATTTATTTATTATGATTTTTTTGAGACAGTCTCACTCTGTTACCCTAGGTAGAGTACCATGGCATCATCATAGCTCACAGCAACTTCAAACCCCTGGGTTCAAGTGATCCTCTTGCCTCAGCCTCCTGAGTAGCTGGGACTACAGGTGCCTGCCATAAACGCCCAGCTAGTTTTTCTGTTTTTAGTACAGATAGGATCTGGCTCTTGCTCAGGCTAGTCTCGAATTCCTAAGCTCAGGCAATCCACCTGCATTGGCCTCCCAGAGTGCTAGGATTACAGGTATGAGCCATGGACCTGGCCATGTAAAGATTTCCTTATTCTACCCTGCCCCAGCCAACTGGGGCCCCTGAGTCAGATGTCCTCTACCTAAGCTCTTTTTGTCTTAGTTCTTGCCCCTATGACCTAATCATAGCCCCTGGATGTCCTTTCTTCTCAGGACCTCCCTCCCCAAGCCTCAAATCCTCCACCTCTGCCTTCTGCTCCATGCCTGCTTTAGGCTGCACTCAATGGGGGGACCTAACCTTCTCCTTGCTTTCCACTCATTCCCTGTTTTCCCTACCCCCTCCAGCACAGTGTCCCCAGAGCCAGCACTAACCCTCCCCCTTCCCTACATCCAGATGCTGCGGATCTGCACAAGATACACCCCAGAGCAGGACACCATGACCTTCTCAGACGGGCTGACTCTGAACCGGACCCAGATGCACAATGCTGGCTTCGGACCCCTCACAGACTTGGTCTTTGCCTTTGCTGGGCAGCTCCTGCCTCTGGAGATGGATGACACAGAGACAGGGCTGCTCAGTGCCATCTGCCTCATCTGTGGAGGTGCGGGGGCGCCCCCTGGCGTCTACTTGGTCTCTTTTCCCACCACACTGCACACTTGACCTCTGACTCTGCAGGAAACCTGGTGGTCTCTTCCCTTGGGATTGTTGCACCTGGTGCCATCCACAGACTTCTCAGATGCTGTGCAGACTTTCTAGCAGCCTAGAAAATAGGACACTAAAGAACCAGGGCCAGGGGGAGTAGAGGAGATCTTAGATACTGGAACAGAGATAGGAATCTGGAAGGAATGATTTACCAGAGAAAGCCCCTTGCTGAGGGGAGAAGGTACGGGGAGAACAAGGGAAATAGCCTGAGTAGAGCTCAGGGACAACAGGGACGTGGCTAATGGGACAAAGTTTGGGGTCTGGAGGCCCATAGTGCAGGGCCAGTTAGGAATCAGCTACCTGTCACTGTGTCTTTCTCATTTCTCCTCCCCTGTCAATCCACCATGCTTGTCCCCATAGACCGCATGGATTTGGAGGAGCCTGAAAAAGTGGAGAAACTGCAGGAGCCGCTGCTGGAAGCCCTGAGGCTGTACGCCCGGCGCCGGCGGCCCAGCCAGCCCTACATGTTCCCACGGATGCTCATGAAAATCACCGACCTCCGGGGCATCAGCACCAAGGGTTAGTCACGAGGCAGCATCCCCTCTGTCTTCCCAGAGCTGCTGATCTCCCAGGTCAGACCAGTGGACAGGCAGAGACAAGAACAGAGTGATTGAGAGCCAGGTGACCTACGTCAGAATCCTAGTTCTGCCACATACAAGTACAGGCAGTCCCTGAGTTGAAAACATCTGACTTATGTACACTTGCACCTACAGATATTGGCGATTATAGTAAGTCCCTGAATTACAAATATCCAATTGACACATTACAGGTAATAGGTAAAGGTGCCTGTTCCAACTTACATACAAATTCAACTCAAGAACAAAACTGCAGAACCTATCTCATTCATAACCCAGGGACTGACTGTAATGGGAGATGCTGGACAAATTCCTTTATTTTTTGAACCTTCTTTTCCTGTTTGTAAATTGGGCTGTGCTTATACCCTCCTCCTAAGGTTATGGTGAGGACTAAATGAGTTTATATACGATGTAAAGCTGGGCACAGTGGTGAGCACCTGTAGTCCCAGCTATGTGGGAGGCTTAGGTGGGAGGATCACTTAAGCCTAGGAGTTCCAGGCTGCAATAGCCTGTGAATAGCTACTGCACTCCAGCCTGGATGACATAGCAAGACCCCATCTTGTACAAAAAAACCCCCAAAACAACCAAAAAAAAAACCGTACACATACATACAATATACTTAGACCTGTGCTGAATTAAAATTCAGTTCTGTCCAGGTGTGGTGGCTCATATAATCCTAGCCCTCTGGGAGGCCAAAGCAGGAGGACCCCTTGAGCTCAGGAGTTTAAGATCAGCCTGAGCCTAAGCTAGATCCTGTCTCTATTAAAAATAGAAAAACTAGCCAGGTTGTGTGGTGGGCGTCTGTAGTTCCAGCTACTCAGGAGGCTGAGGCTTGAACCTAAGAGTTTGAGGTTGCTGAGAGCTAGGCTGATGCCATGGCACTACAGCTTGGGCAAAAGAGTAAAACTCTGTTTCCAAACAAAAATAAGTTCAGTTCTGCAGTTACAGTAGTCACATTTCAAGTGCTCAGTAGCCACATGTGGCTAATGGCTACTGTATTGGACAGACGAGATATTTCCAGCACTGCAGAAAGTTCTGTTGGACAATATTGGTTTAGAAGGATGCCTGGAACATAGCATTTGATAAATATTAGCTGTTGTTATAAAGGTTATTAAGAACACAACTGGCAAGTTCTGAACTAGAGGGAGGTGTCTGGGGAGTGGGGCTGGAAGTTGTGCACAGAGTGACCTTTGAATGGACAGCCTGAAAGAAGGGGATAAATAGGGTGGCACCTGCCGCTCAGTGGGTAGGGTGCCAGCTTCATATACCAAGAGTGGTGGGTTCAAACCCGGCCCCGGCCAAACTGCAACAAAAAAATAACTGGGCGTTGTGGTGGGCGCCCATAGTCCCAGCTACTCAGGAGTCTGAGGCAAGAGAATCGCCTAAGCCCAGGAGTTGGGGGTTGCTGTGAGTTGTGTGACGCCAAGGCACTCTACCAAGGGCAATAAAGTGAGACTCTGTCTCTACATAAAAAGAAAAAGAAAGGGATAAATAGGTGGTAGGCGTGGGAGAGAAGACCAGGTAGAGAGCTTCCCAGCAGAGGAGTAGCACCCAGGAACCTAGAAGGGAGAAGGTGAGCTTTGGACAAAGAAATGCTGGGAGCCCCCTTAGGGGAGTCAGAAGGCAGGTGAAAAACATTAGGGAGATGTCCTTAAGGGCCACATGTGTCTGTCTTCTGAACCTGTTTGCCTCTTCATTGCAGGAGCAGAAAGGGCCATTACTCTGAAGATGGAGATTCCAGGCCCAATGCCTCCCCTGATTCGAGAGATGCTGGAAAACCCCGAAATGTTTGAGGATGACTCCTCACAGCCTGGTCCCCATGCCAAGACCGAGAATGAGGTTCCCAGGGGCCAGGGCAAAAGAGGCCAAAGTCCCCAACCTGACCAGGGCCCCTGACCTCCCCCATTGTGGGGTTGGGGTGCCAGGTAGCAGACTGACCATCTCCCAGACACTACTAGTGACTGGGAGAGGACCTGCTCTGCCCTCTCCCCACCCCTTCCAATGAGTTCCTTGTTTTTGCCAAAGTTTCCAGGGATGCTGCTGTGTTCATCCCCTTCCTGTTCTAACTGGCTCCCTCACCAGTTCCGGGGCCTGCCGTGCTCAAACCAGGAGAGAGGGCAGAGGTGTGAGCCTGGGTTTGGACTCTAAAATCTTAGCACTGCCCTTCAGATGGCAGGATCCTTGGCTCCCCAGGGCAGGAGGAAGACCCTGCCATTCCATAGACTCCTCCTCTAACAGGTGCTTGGGCCTCTGGGAGCAAACAGGAACACTAGAGACAAAAAGGGGTATAATGGGGGAGGGCTGAACCCACCCTCTTGCTCCTGCCCTTGGTGCCTGATGCTATGTGTGATGCACCTGGTGGGTGCATGCTGCCCTCTGTGCCCCATCCTTGTGCCAGATCAGGGTGGTGGCAGCCTGGGCTTTGCATTTCTGGGGTGAAAGGGACAAATACAGGTCCATTCTGCACCTCTTTGCTTGGGGGTGGAGTTTACCCTATGCCCTCCATTATGAGTTGCTCCCCCAGCCCTGTCACATGCCTTGGGCTCCTCTTGCCCCCATCTCAGCCATGGGCCAGGGATGCTCCTACACTACAGAGGGGCTGGGGGAATCCCTCTCTCCCTAGTGCCTTTCACCCTTGACCCCCCAAGAGCAGCTTGACCCAGGGAGGGGGATGCTGCTTGGCTGATCCCGCCCTGACCCAGAGGAAGCCTCTATTTATTTATTAGCTTTTGTTTACACCCTGGAATTGACCCCTTCCTCCAGGGGTCTTGGGTGGGGGAGCCCAGGGCCCCTGTGACCCTTCATTTTCTCCAATCCCAAGTTTGTATTTAGCTGCCAAATAAAATTCCCACTGGCTCCCCTTTTTCTCGGGGGGGGGGTCAGGGTGCTGTCCCCTCTCCTCTGTTTACATCTCCCCTCCACCCCGCTGTATTGCATATTGCTGAGTTTTCTATTTTTGCAAAATAAAGTGATGGAAACTCATGGGATATGGGTCCCTCTAGGAGATGGAAAGGGAAATTCCCAATTGACCTGGAGAGGAAACTGGATGAGGAGGGCAAGCTCCTTATCTGTGGGGTCTTAACAGCTTTCTTAAGGGAACAAAGAAAATAGGATGAAATGTGCTTGGATGGGGGTGGGAGGGTGGGGAAAGGGAGCCTCTGGGAGCACCCTGAGTGATGAGGCCTCCCACAGCCAACAGGTGGATTCTTATGTTGGGTTCCAGGGGCCTCTGGAAGGGCATGGATGCTCTTTAGAGGTGTCTTAACCCATCCACAGTCCAGGCATGCATATGTGCATATCTGCCCTCTGGGGATGGGGTTCAGGGACCTTTCATCTGATTCTCATGAGGGTTCCCAGGCCCAGAAGAGAAGAGCTCCAGCCTGCACCTAAGTTATACTGTTGCTGTTTTATAGCAGCCCTTCACCCAGAGAGCTCTCCTGTCCTCTGTGACCCCACTTTCCCCTTATGACATTCCCTTTACCCTTCTTGACCTCACCCTTCATCCACTGACCTCTGCTCCCCCCCACACCCCCACTGTTACCTTCTCTCTCAGTATCTTTCCTTGCCCCCACAGGCCTCACCCCTGCAAAATGCCTTTGCAATGCCTTTGGCTTCTGCCATGGACCCCTGTACTCTGTCTCCCCCTTGCCCTCTGTGACTCCTCCTTATCACCCCTCCTGCCATGGCCCCCCTTCTTCCATGGGACAGTGCCTTGCCTACCTTGTCCCTGGCTCTCTTCACTGGTGACCTGTGCATCTGGGAGAGTTTGAGGATGTGGGAGTAGGAGAGAAGAGAAGAGTAGGGGGAAAGCAGAAGAAGAAAGTGAAAGAAAGAAGCTCTAGAGGAAACCACAGGGCTTGGGAGGAAGGAGGGGTCCTTGCCATGGTAACCCCTGGGTGTGGGGGAGGGGTGTGATCTTATCTAGCCCACAGCCTGGGGCAAGCCAAAGCCCACCCAGAGGAGGAACCCCTCCTCTCAATTGCTTCCTCCCAGCCCCTGTACCTCTACAATTCATGTGACATCCCACTATGAGCTGAGCATTTAGCTAGGTGCTATGGCTACAGCAGGGAACCTGGCTCTGGCCTCCAGGAGTGCTCCTTCTGGTAGCGGAGATGGGTCTGTAAACACACATCTCTTTGCCAGTTCCCTCTCAGAGCTGCTAGTGGTAAAGTATGGGCCAGGGACAAATCCCAGTGTTATTTGTCACAAACTGTCCTCCCTACAGACTTCATCCTTACCTTGGCTCCAGCTGTTGCTCCTGCACACTCTACTTCCCCCAGCGCACCTCCAGCTCAGTCCTGGGTTCCACAATTGTCATAGCTCCGCCCCCCCCCTCCCCGAGCCTGGCCCTGAGTCTCTTTTGCCAAGTTTCCAGCCATCTGGATCTTGAATTTCTCAAAGCCTTTCCACTTCTCGTGTCTATTGCATCTTATTCCTACTGATTCTCTTATCAAGCCATTGCTTGTAAACAATTGATTGGAGCATTTAATTCTCACAAGAATGCTATGAGTCCCACAAGACAGATGAGAAAACAGCCACAGGAAGGGTTGAGTAACTTAGCCAAGGTCCTCACCACTAGCAAGTGGTGGGGCCAGGATTTGAACTCAGCAGTGTGGCTTTAGAGCCCCAATGGGTACTGAGTTTCAAAATGACAAGAATCTCTAAATTCTCCATCTCTACAGTACTTACTGACTCTGTATTCTTCCTACCATGCTCTTTTCTGTACGAAGAGGTGGAAAGATCATGGGTTTTGGAGGCAGCCACACCTAGATTTACTTTTTTTATTTTATAATTTTTATTTCATTTTTATTTTTTACATAAGTTTATACTTTATTTAATTCTTCTATCAACCTTCAAAATATGTGAGTTAATTATTCTCAGTTTATAATGGTTTAATTTGACAAAAATATATACCACTTTAATATGCACCAGCAGCATTCTAAGTGCTTTGAATAGTATCAACACATTTGATCCTACTGTAGGATGTATTATTATTGTCCCCGTTAAATATGTGAGTTAATTATTCTCAGTTTATAATGGTTTAATTTGACAAAAATATATACAACTTTAATATGCACCAGCAGCATTCTAAGTGCTTTGAATAGTATCAACACATTTGATCCTACTGTAGGATGTATTATTATTGTCCCCGTTTTACAGATAAAGCAAATAAGAAAGTGGTTGAATAAATAGCCTAAGTTAAAAATAATAATAATGGGCAGCACCTGTGGCTCAGTGGGTAGGGCGTTGGCCCCATATACCGAGGGTGGCGGGTTCAAACCCAGCCCCAACCAAACTGCAACCAAAAAATAGCCAGGTGTTATGGCAGGTGCCTGTAGTCCCAACTACTCAGGAGGCTGAGAATCGCCTAAGCCAGGGAGTTGGAAGTTGCTGTGAGCTGTGATACTACAGCACTCTACTGGGAGCCATAAAGTGAGATTCTATCTCTAAAAAATAATAATAACAGGAATTCACTCCCAGGCAGGCCTGCTAACCATTCGTACATGGCCAATAAACAGCTGAAGAAACTGATTAAAGATAGGCCTACAAATAAAGCTTTTGTGTATAAAGCAGCATGCAAGAGATATTTTGAGTATCTGGGGTGTGGGAGTTGGTTTTTCTTTCTGCCTTAACATCATCACCGCCTCCTCCTCAGTTAAGTTCGGTGTGCTGGAGGACTTGGTTCATCAAAGGGCTGGTTGCAAGCACTTCGAGGAATCACTATAGGCTCCTCAAGCTTCACTAGCAGTTAAAGTGCATTCATATTTTGAAAAGGCTATACAAATAATTCTTAGTTTTCAAAAATTGAAGAACTTATAGTAACAGACCGGGATTTAAATCCCAGATAAGCCACCTACCAGCTGTGAGACCTCAGGCAAAGTTCTTTACTCGCTGCCTCTAAGCTTCAATCTCTACATCAATAAAAAGTGTGTGTGGGGGGGTGGACATTAACACCCCTCTTAGGAGAATGTTGTGAGGATTGATTGTAAAGAACCATCTAGCACGTGATGGAGGCAAAATAAATGAGCTTCCTGGCTCGGCGCCAGTAGCTCAGCAGTTAGGGCACCGGCCACATACACGGGAACTGGTGGGTTTGAACCTGGCCTGGACTTCCTAAACAACAATGACAACTGTAACAAAAAAATAGCCGGGTGTTGTGGTGGATGCCTGTACTCCCAGCTACGTGGGAGGCTGAGGCAAGAGAAGGGCTTAAGTCCAAGAGTTTGAGGTTGCTGTGAGCTGTGAGGCCACAGCACTACCCAGAGCGACTCTGTCTCAAAAAAAAAAAAAAAAAAAAGAGCTTCCTCCAAATCTCTGCATCATCTACTCCCTTGGCCCAGCCCCACGCCTATTTGCTCCACCTTTTTCTAGATCAGTCACCCCCACTACCCCCAAGTCTCCCCCATTCAGGGTGTGTCACTTCCTCCTCTGCAGCCTCTCAGATCAGTACACAAAGCCTGCCACTGCCGCCAGAGGAAGGGCTGCTCTGCACACACCTGTGAGTACTGGGGCACCAGCCCTCTTACCTTCACTCCTTGCGAGCCTAGGCCCACCTGGTCCCAGCCTCCTGGGAAGAGGGCTCTGACCTGGACACCAAGGGGCTCTCCAGACTTAAGAAAGGTTTTGAACTCCTTTCTGCATCCATAAGATTCCTATCCCTGTTCCCTCTTCCAGTTTCACAACTTCCATCTCCATCTCTCCCCCTAGAGTAGGGCTGGGAAAAGGTGGGGATGTGTGAGTGCTGACATTTGAGTGTCTGCCACACACCAGTGTAGGATTCTCCCAACATTTCTCCCAGCAGCCTTGCCAGCTGCCTGAGACTTTCCCGTTAGCTCAGCCTTCTTCCCAGTTGGCATCTTGGCCATAGGTGCAAACTCCTGGGAGACTGCAGCCCAGCAGCTCAGTTCTGTCTTCTTTATGGCTCTGAGTGGGCAGCAGAGGGTTCTGACTTGAGAGGTGGATGGTTGGAGAGAGGCTCTGTCTCTCAGCTGCTAAGGAAACTGGTAGGGTGTGCATTGAGTCAGAATGGAGTCCAGAAAAATGAGACAACAGTTTGGTCCAGGGCAAGAAGAGAAGACTGAAGAAGACCCCCAAGGAAAGAGAAATGGGATTAGGAAGAGCCTGCCAGGGTTAGTGGGGAGGACATGATCTTTGGTGGTGATGGTGCCTGAGTTAGAAGGGAGGCAAGCAGCAAACCTTGGTCCCTGCCCTGCCTCTAGTGCACTAAGTGACCGTGGGCCAACCACTCTGGGCTTTAGCTTCCCATATGTAAAAAGGGGGTTGGAGATTTTGCCATTCTTTGGAATGGGAGGGAATGGGGGTGGGGGAAGAAGTAAAACAAAGAACTGCACAGAAGTGGAGAAGAGAAAAGCAGAGAGATGTGATCGAAGGAATAGGAAGGAGCCAGAGGTAAAGGGAGAGAAAGAGCAGGGGAGAGAGAGACAGAGAAGCAGGCGGCAAGGCATGTGTCCCCAGGAGGGGAGAAGAGGGAAGAATTCGGAGGAAAGGGAGGAGGAGAGGGCTGTTCAGGGAATCCCAGGGCCTCCTTTAAGGGGAGATGAATGGGTTTGAGGTGTCTGCATTTGTCCTATCCAGGAAACTTGTGCCCTGCGGGGCCCAACCTATGAGAGATGAGTCAGAACGTGCTTTGGGCTGCAGCGTCTCCAGCCTCCCTGACCACAGGCGGCAGCGCAAAGCAGGCCTGAGGTTACAGTGGGGCCCCTCTGGCCGGAGGGTGGGGGTGTTGGAGGCTCCTCCCTTATTTACTGTGCCTGAGGTTAGGGTTAGGGTTAGCAGGATGGGGGTGTTCAACGACTTGGCACCCCACCCCTTCCCCACACTCCATGCAGAGCATTTGGACCTGAGCCTGGGTCCAGGCTGAGGAGGATGCAGATGCTTCAAGACAAGGAATTAGTTGGTCTTTCTCATACACTGCTGATGGGAATGTGAACTGGAACAGCAGCAGTAACTTCCAGTATCCATCTACTAATCCTGCACATCCTCCTACAGATTCTCTCGCACACGCGTGAAATGATAAATATATGACTTTTCATTGCAGCATTATTTGAGTAGTGAATAATTAGAAACAATTTAAATGTGTGTCATTGAGAGACTGATTAATTATGGCATGATGTATACATGCAATGCATGCCTTTATCACTAGAAAAATGAACAAGGAACTTCTTAGTTTTCTAATGTAGAAAGATCTCTAAGAAAAGTATCAATAGTTGAAATAAAAAAACGGGAGGGGGAAAGTGTGGCGCCTGTGGCTCAAGGAATAGGGCGTCAGCCCCATCTACCAGGGGTGGGGGGTTTAAGCCTGGCCCTGGCCAAAACTTCAAAAGAAAAAAAAAAAAAGAAAGAAAGAAAAAGAAAAAAGAAAAATGGGGAGGGGGGTATCAAGGCACTGTGACCAATGCTTGTAATCCTAGCAGTCTGGGAGGCTAAGGTAGGAGAATTGATTAAGGTCAGGAATTCAAGAATAACCTGAGCAAGATGGAGATCCCATCTCTACTAAAAATGGAAAGAATTAGCTGAGCATGTCTGTGGTCCCAGCTACTTGGAAGGCTGAGGCAGGAGGATCCTTTGAACCTAGGAGTTTGGGGTTGTTATGAGCTAGATTGCACCACTGAACTCTTGCCCCAGTGACAGAATAAGACTCTGTCTCAAAACATTAAAAAAAAGTAATTTTAAAAATGGGTGAAAAACTGTGTATTCTACCGTTTAAAAGGTATATTCAAAGGTCAGGCATGGTGGCTCATGCCTGTAATCCTAGCACTCTGGGAGGCCGAGGCAGGTGGATTGCTGGAGCTCAGGAGACCAGGCTGAGCAAGAGCAAGACCTCTTCTCTAAAAATAGGCAGGTGCTATGGCGGGTGTCTGTAGTCCTAACTACCTAGGAGGCTGAGGCAAAGAGGATCACTTGAGCCCAAGAACTTGAGGTTGCTGTGAGCTATGATACCACAGCATTCTACTGAGGGTGACAAAGTGAAACTCTGCCTCAAAACAAAAAAAGAAGTATATTCATATTGATTTGTATTTGAATAAAACAATCTCTAGAAAGATTACAAGAAAAAGATAATAAATAATATTTATTTAGGGTAGGTGTGGAAACTGGGGTGTATAGTGTATGGGGTAGAAGGTTTCTTACTCTCTTATTTAACTTTTTTTTTTTTTTTGAGATAGAGTCTCACTCTGTCATCCTGGGTAGCATGCCATGGCATCATCATAGCTTACATCAACTTCTCTTGGGCTCAAGTGATCCTGTCGCCTCAGCCTCCCAAGTAGCTGGGACTACAGGCACCTGCCACCACGCCCAGATAGTTATTTTATTTTATTTTATTTTATTTTATTTTATTTTATTTTATTTTATTTTATTTTATTTTATTATTTTATTTTATTTTATTTTTTAATTTTATTTTTTAATTTTATTTTATTTGACAGTCTCAAGCTTTCGCCCTGGGTAGAGTGCCGTGGCCTCACAGCTCACAGCAACCTCTAACTCCTAGGTTTAAGTGATTCTCTTGCCTCAGCCTCCCAAGTAGCTGGGACTACAGGTGCCCACCACAACACCCAGCTATTTTTTGGTTGTAGTTGTCATTGTTGTTTGGCAGGCCTGGGCTGGATTCGAACCCGCCAGCTCTGCTGTATGTGGCTGGTGCCTTAGTTGCTTGAGCTACAGGCACCGAGCCAGTTTTTCTATTTTTAGTAGAGATGGGGTCTCACTATTGCTCAGGCTGTTCTCAAACTCCTGAGTTGAAGCAATTCACCCACCTCAGCCTCCCAGTGTGCTAGGATTATAGGTGTGAGCCACCATGCCTGGCCTTATTTAATTTTTTTATGGTAAAATACTAAAAAATGTATCATTTTAATCACTTTAAGTATAGGATTCTGTGGCATTTCACAATGTTGTGCAACCATCATCACTAATTCCAGAACTTTTTCATCATCTCCAAAAGAAACTGCTGATTAAGCAGTCACTCCCAATTTCTCCCTCCCCCCCCACCCCCCCACCCCTACCCCCCCCCGCCCTGGGCAATCTACTTTTAGTTTTTGTAGCTTTTTCTAGTTAGGAGGTCATATAAATGAAAATGTCATATAAATGAAATCCTACAATGTGTGGTCTTTCATGATTAGTTTTGCTCACTTAGCATGATTTTTCAAGGTTTATTCAGGATATAGCATGTATTGGTACCTCATTGCTTTTTATGAGGTAACAATAACATTCCATTGTATAGATATATGGCATTTGGTTTATCCATTCATCAGTCGATGGACATGTGGGTGGTTTCCTCCCGTTAGCTATTATGAATAGTGCTACTATGAACATTTGTGTACAAGATTCTGTTTGAACAACTGTTTTCAGCTCTTCAGTTTCAGCTTCAGCTCTTTTAGGTATATATCTAGGAAAGGAATCATCAGATCATAGGGTAATAGTATGTTTAACTTATGAAAAACCAAACTGTTTTGGACAGTGGTTGTACCATTTTACATGCCCATCAGTAGTATATGAGGATCCCAATTTCTCCATATCCTCATCAACACTTGCTGTTTTTCATTTTTTTGAGTGTAGCCATTCTAATAGGTATAAAGTATCATCTCATTGGGGGTTTTGATTTACATTTCCCTGGTGACCAAGGGTGTTGGGCATCTTTTTTTGTTTGTTTGATGGTCGGCCATTTGTCTATTTTCGTTAAATAAATGTCTATTTAAGTCCTTTGATAATTTATTTATTTATTTATTTATTCATTCATTCATTCATTTCTTTATATTTATTTATTTATTTTGAGACAGAGCCTCAAGCTGTCACCCTGGGTAAAGTGCTGTCGCATCACACCTCACAGCAACCTCCAGCTCCTGGACTTAAGTGATTCTCTTGCCTCAGCCTCCCAAGTAGCTGGGACTACAGGCGCCCGCCACAACGCCCTGCTATTTTTTGGCTGTAGTTGTTATTTGGCAGGCCTAGGCTGGATTCAAACCTGCCAGCAAATATATATATTTGCAGTTTTTGGCCAGGGCTGGGTTTGAACCCGCCACCTCCGGCATATGGGGCCAGAGCCCTACTCCTTTGAGCCACAGGTGCCGCCCTGATCTGCAAATATTTTCTCCCATTCTTTGAGTCTTTTTACTTTCTTTATAGTGTCCCTTTATGAACAAAAGTTTAAGATTTTGCTGAAGTCCAATGTATTTATTTTTTCTTTTTTCCATATTCATTTTCATCTATACACATTTTTTAGGAATTCAATTTGATCTATCTATTTTTTTCTTTTGTTGCTTGTGTTTTTGGTGTTATAGATAAGAATACATTGCCAAATCCAAGATTAGGAAAATTTGCCCACATATATTTTTTTGCAGTTTTTGGCTGGGGCCAGGTTTGAACCCTCTACCTCCAGTAAATGGGACCGGCACCCTACTCCTTGAGCCACAGGCATTGCCCTTTTTTTTTAAGAGACAGAGTCTTATTTTGTCACCCTCGGTAGAGTGCTGTAGTGTCACAGCTCACAGCAACCTCCAGTTCTTGGGCTTAGGAGATTCTCTTGCCTCAGCCTCCCAAGGAGCTGGGACTGACTACAGGCACCCATCACAAAGCCTGGCTATTTTTTTGTTGTTGTTGCAGTTTGGCCGGGGCTGGGTTCGAACTTGCCACCCTCGGTATATGGAGCTGGCACCCTACTCACTGAGCCACAGGTGCTGCCCTACCCTCATATTTTCTCCTAGGAGTTTATAGTTTTAGCAATTATATGTAGATCTTTGATCCAATTGCAGCTAATGTTTGTACATAGTGTGAGGTAGGGGTCCAATTTCATTTTTTTGTATGTGGATATCTAGTATTCTCTGTACCATTTGTTAAAGATGATGATGATGATGATGATTTTATTTATTTATTTTGAGACAGAGTCTCACTTTGTCACCCTTCATAGATTGCCTTGACGTCATAGCTCACAGTGACCTGAAACTCTTGTGTTTAAGCCATCCTCTTGCCTCAGCCTCCTGAGTAGCTGGGACTACAAGTGCCCTCCACGATGCCCCACTAATTTTTCTTTTTTCTTTTTTTAGTAGAGATGGTGCTAGCTTTTGGCTCAGGATGGTCTTGAACTCAAGAACTCTACCTGCACCAGCCTCCCATAGTGCTAGGATTACAGGCATGAGCCACCATAGCTGGCCTTAATAAAATTTTAGGCTTGGTGCTTGTAGCTCAGCAGCTAGGGAGCTGGCCACATAAAGCCGGGCTGGTAGGTTAGAACCTGGCCTGGGGCCTGCCAAACAATGACAACTACAACAAAAAAATAGCTGGGCATTGTGGTGGATGCCTGTACTCCTGGCTACTTGGGAGGCTGAGACAAGAGAATCCCTTAAGCCCAAGAGTTTGAGATTGGTGTGAGCTGTGATGCTCCGCTCTACCAAGGGTGATATAGTGAGACTCTGTCTCAAAAAAAAAAAAGAAAACTTAATAAATTTTTTAAAAATAGGAATTTGCCTGGTTTTACTGGAGGTCATTTCATGAATTACCCTGGGGTGGAAGTCTACCTCCACCCTAGATTTCTTTCTCCAATCTAGATTCCATTTGTACAAAGTGGATTTTCTCAGGAAAGAGAAAATCTTTAGTAACACTGGCCTTCCTTCCTCCCTTATCCTAGACCTAGAGAGTTCTTCCTGTGGCCTATTGTTCATTCCTCTTGCTGCCGTGTCAGCCAAATAGAACTACTCTTTCTGGACTCTTTCACACACTCCCTCATCTGCTCCCGCCTTACTTTCTTCTTACTCCCACTCACATATCTTCTTCCCTCATTTAAAATCCAAGACTGTGAACACTGCAATGCCTGTCAGATTATTTATTCCATTCCCTCACTTTACAGATGTGGAAACTGAGGCCTAGAGAGAAAGTCTGACTTGCCACGCAGACAGTGAGTGACTGCAGCAGGACCTGGATCCAGCCCTGTTCTTGTGTGGTTCTCCAACCTCTACGGCTTGGTATCTTGGTGAATATACCTGGGTATAGACTTTGGTGGCTCTAGGCCCAGTCCCCAGACCCTTTGTTAGGCCATTTTTCCCACCTTGGCCTATGACATCTGCACAGAGGAGGGACAGATCTTCTCCGAGGCCTCTACACCAGCCTGGTACCTGCATCTTCCCACTATTTGGAAGAAATTGCTCAATTCACAGGAGAAGTGAAACTGTGAGGGAGATGAAGAATTAGAGTTTTGAGAGTGGCAATCTCAAGCTAAGTTTAGATGACTGAGAACTTGGGATCTATTCTGAAGACCCAAATGTCCTCTTTTATATCCTATTATAGGCCATGGTTGCTTTGTCAAGGGTCCTTATTTTCCTGCTGGCCTTGAGCAGAGGTGAAAGTGAGTTGGATGCCAAGATCTCTTCTTCAGGAGAGGCTACAGAAAGGGCGGATCCTGATCTGTCCCTTCCAGGGTCCTGCCAGCCAGCCCCTTCCTGCCAGGAGTGCATCCTCTCACACCCCAGCTGCGCATGGTGCAAGCAACTGGTAAAGATGAGCCTGGGGCCTTTGAACCATGTGTATATGTATGTGCAGCCCCGATACGTGTGTGATTGTGTGGGCACATGTATGATTTCCTCAGTACACTACATAGTCTCATGTGTGACTGAGTTTGTGCACATGGGACTCCTGTGTGTGATTGTGTATGTGGGTCACATGCATGCAAGTTTCCTATGCATGTATGAATATGTCTGTATCTGTTTGTATATACATGGGAGAGACTTGTGATCATGAACTGGGAAGAAGTGTGTGCTTGAGGAAATTTATGCTTGTGTATAGATAGAAGGAATGATAGGTAGAAATGTGAAATGCCATAACAAAATACCATAGACTAGGTGGTTTAAGCAGCAAGAATTTATTTCTCATAATTCTGGAGGCTGGGAAGTCAAGATCAGAGTTCTGGCTGACTTGGTTCTCTGCTGTGAGGGTTTTCTTCCTCGTTTGCAGATGGGTCACCTTCTTGCTATGTCCTCACATAGTAGCGAGAGAGAGAACAAACTTTCTGCTGTCTCTTCTTGTGTGGGCTTAATTCCACTAATTCCATCATGAAGCTTCTGCTCTTATGACCTCATCTTACCCTAATTACCTCCTGAAGGCCCCTTCACCAAATATCACATTGGAGGTTAGGGCTTCAATGTAAGAATTTGGTGGTGGTGGGCAGGGAACAGAATTCAGTCCATGGTACAAAGTGTGTAATTGGGTTTCTGAGTCTGTGTTTAAAGATGGAGGACTTTATGTTCCTGGGTGCGTAGCACCCTCTGACTGGGCAGCTAGAAGGGTAGGGGTTGCAAAACTGTGGGCTTGAGAGGGGAGTGGGAAGGCTTGCACTATTTATCTGGCCAAGAAGGACACAGGGGAACAAGCATCTTCCTGGCTGTTGTTTGTTTATGTTTTAAAGAGACAGGGCTCAGAGCAGGACAGGTGTCTGGGTGAGGGTTGGGAGTAGGCAGAGCTCTCCCTCTCTTACAAAGGAAGATGGAAAGTTAGATCAGCCCAGCCCTCCCCAGATAAAAGCCAAGGGCGAATTCATCATGCAAGAGGCAGAGCTGCAGACGCTGAGAGGGCCAGCACATGGTGAATCTGGGTGGACAGGAAGGGTAGACTCTGAATCTGGGGCAGATGAGAGACAGAGGTGCAAGTCTGGAGCTGGGGAGCTGGGCCTCTTGGGACAGTTGGTTCTGTATCTGTCTCTACCAATACCCAGACCAGCGGATGGCACCCTGGCCAGCTGAGAAGCCGCTGCAACCACTTCCTTCCCCTGTGGCCAGGGGTACCAGACACATTAGGGGTAAAGTGTAAGGTGTTGCCTGCTTTTCTTTCCTATTCTTCACCTTCTCAGAAACTGTGGCTCTCAGTCTGACCCCCTTCCAATTTGGTCTGACCATACAGGAGAGGGTAAACTGGAAGGCAAGGCTCCCAGCTTTGTGTGGTAGTGAGGTCCTCAAGACAGGAAGTCTGTGGTTCTAGGGGGAGTAGAGGGTGGGTGGCTGGGGAAAAGAGGAGTTGAGGAAAGAGGGTGGGGGGGACTGCTATAAGAAGTGGGCTCTGACAAGGAAGAAAGGACATGAGTTCAAGGTTCAAGGGTAGTTGGACAGGAGGGGAGGGAATCAGAGTGTCACCTGGGCTTGACTTGGGGGTGGTTAGAGATGGCTGGGTTCGAGGGTGGTGTTCTGGAAGCAGGGCTGAGCGGCCGGTGCCCGGGGTCCCGACGCGCCTCCCCCCTTGCGGAGCAGAACTTCACCGCGTCGGGCGAGGCGGAGGCGCGGCGCTGCGCCCGGCGGGAGGAGCTGCTGGCTCGCGGCTGCCAGCGCGAGGACGTGGAGGAGCCCCGCGGCCAGCAGGAGGTGCTGCAGGACGCGCCGCTCCGCGAGGGCGCCCGCGGCGAGGGGGCCACCCAGCTGGCTCCGCAGCGGGTCCGGGTCACGCTGCGGCCCGGTGAGTGAGCGGCGGCAGCGGGGCAGAGGTCGAGGCGGGGGTTCGAGGGCGCTCGGCTGACCCGCGCCTGCCTCGTCCCAGGAGAGCCTCAGCGGCTCCGGGTTCGCTTTCTCCGTGCCGAGGGATATCCGGTGGACCTGTACTACCTCATGGACCTGAGCTACTCCATGAAGGATGACCTGGAGCGCGTGCGCCAGCTCGGGCACGCCCTGCTGGTCCGGCTGCAGGAGGTCACCCACTCCGTGCGCATTGGTGAGCCGAGCGCTGCCCCCACCCTGCTCGTGTCCTTGACTCATAAAGGCCCTGACCTGCTGTCTCCCAGGGGTTAACAGACCAGGCCAGACACCCATCTTCCAGGGCAGAGCTGGAGGGGACTGTCCAGTAGGACCCCTCATTTTACAAGAGGTCTGACCGAGCATCCGGAGCGACTATTCAGACACCTTCCCAGGTTCACAGCTGCCCTGGACCTACTGACCTGGATGTCTCTGGTTCAAGATCTCTCTGGGTTCAAGATCCTCCTCCTTTGCCTCAGGCTGCTGCCACAACTTACACCCTGGCCTTTCTCAGCCCTCAGGAAGACCCCCTCTGTGCCCCCTTGTGCCCTCCTCTGAATGACCTCCAGCTCCTACTTCCCTAAGCCGGTAGCCTCAATCCTGCCTTATGGACACAGCCTCTCCCATCACCTTCTCCATGGTTGTCCATCCTACCCACTCTCCACTTCCATGAAGTCCTCTCCCAACCCCACAGCATCCTGCCGATGCCCAGTGACGCACAGCTTTCATTCCTCCCCTCTTCCAGGTTTTGGTTCTTTCGTGGACAAAACTGTGCTGCCCTTTGTGAATACAGTGCCCTCCAAGCTGCGCCACCCCTGCCCCACCCGGGTAGAGCGCTGCCAGTCGCCCTTCAGCTTTCACCACGTACTGTCCCTGACAGGAGATGCTCAGGCCTTTGAGCGGGAGGTGGGGCGTCAGAGTGTGTCTGGCAACCTAGACTCACCTGAAGGTGGCTTTGATGCCATTCTACAGGCTGCACTCTGCCAGGTGAGGAGCTGGGCCTAGGATCTGAGCCTGAAGGACTGACTGGGAACAGGGCTGCCCACTGTGGCTGTGTAGTGCACAATTGATACCATGGTCACAGTAGTTTGCATTTTTTATTTTTTTGAGGCAGAGTCTCACTTGTTACCCAGGCTAGAGTGCCGTGGAGTCATCATAGCTCACAGTAACTTCAAACTCCTGGGCTCAAGTGATCCTCCTGCCTCAGGATCCCAAGTAACTGGGAATACAGGCACCTGCCACAACGCCTGCTAATTTTCCTGTTTTTAGTAGAGATGGAGGTGAGGTGGGGGGGGTCTCTTCTTGCTCAGGCTAGTCTCAAACTCCTGAGCTCAAGTGCTAGGATTACAGGCATGAACCACCACGCCTGACCAGTAGTTTGCATATTCATTTTAATAATTACCTGGTGATTGGAGTAAAATACCTTGAGGAAGATGCATGTTTTTCTGATTCATGAGAAGGCTTCCCCTACCTAGCAGCAGCTTTGTTTGGGGGTCTGGGGAGAGTAGGGAGAAGCAAGGAACTGGAGGCAGGAGATGAACAAATGACTCCGAGTGGAGCCAGCCAAATCTTTGGCTCATAGAGTTGGGTGGCTGAAAGGCCATGCCTTGGTATATACCCTACTGCCCTACTGCACCCCAGGAGCAGATTGGTTGGAGAAATGTGTCCCGGCTGCTGGTGTTCACTTCAGATGACACATTCCACACAGCTGGTGATGGGAAGCTAGGTGGCATTTTCATGCCCAGTGATGGACACTGCCACTTGGACAGCAATGGCCTCTACAGTCGCAGCCCAGAGTTTGTGAGTCCCCCCCAATCTGGGCCATACCTCCATTCCTTCAAGGACCCTCACCCCTCCCTCACCACCACCCTGTAGACAGCTTTCTGTCTTCCCCAGCAGTTCCTCCTCTCCACGTTCTCCCAGCTGCTCAGATAGGAAACCTGTGTCACCCCATTCCCCACCAATCCAGCTGGTAGAGCCTGGTTTCTGGATTCCTTGGGCTGAGGGACCTTGCATGTTTTGAAGGAGACCCGTGTGCTCATCTTGTGTGCTCACCCTACCCCAGGATTACCCTTCTGTGGGTCAGGTAGCCCAGGCCCTCTCTGCAGCAAACATCCAACCCATCTTTGCTGTCACCAGTGCCACCCTGCCTGTCTACAAGGTGAGAGCTAGCTAAATCTCAGACACCCTAGCCCCACCCCAGCCTTTCTTAATTCTTCCAAAGATCCATTCCCCGTGCCCCATATACCTTCCCTTACAGACCCCTAGGAGCTCATTTTCCTAGGGCTGTGATACACCATTTTCCTCAACTCCCCATAACTCAGGAGCTGAGTAAGCTGATTCCTAAGTCTGCAGTGGGGGAGCTAAGTGAGGACTCCAGCAATGTGGTGCAGCTCATCATGGATGCTTATAATGTGAGGGGCCGAGGTTGGGGGGCAATGGTGAGGGTGGGCACTGGGGACAGGTGCAAAGAGGCCCTCAGATGGGGTGGCAGAGCTAAGAAGAAATGATCATTTTTGGTCTCACATTCCATGGCTCCTACCTATAGTTTGCATGTGGCTGTCATTAATAATTCACTCAGTCTCACATTCACAAATCTTTCTTTTTTCTTGAGACAGAGTCTCACTCTGTCACCCTGGGTAGAGTGCCATGGCATCATCATAGCTCACAGCAACCACAAACTCCTGGGCTCAAGCGATTTTCTTGCCTCATCTTCCCCATTATCTGAGACTATGGTACCTGTCATAAGGCCTGGCTAGTTTTTCTATTTTTAGTAGAGACCGGGTCTTGCTCTTGTTCAAGCTGATCTCAAATTCCTGAGTTCAAGCAATCCACCTGCCTCAGCCTCCCAGAGTACTAGAACTACAGGCATGAGCCACAGCTCTGGCACATTCACAAATGTTAGGTGTCTGCTATGTGCAAGCATGGAGTCCTGCTCTGGGCAAGAAAGGAAAGCTATATGCACCGAGCTTTTATTTCATGCCGAGCACTGCCCTAGGTACACATACTGTTTGCTATCTCATTTTACCTCAACAAGACCCCTGCTCCATAACTGCTGTCTTCCCTATTTATAGATGAGGAAACAGACACAAGAGGCTAAGTAACTTGCTCAGGGTCACAGGCACAAATGGAAGGGCTGTGTATAAAGAATGTGAGATCCGGAACCTGCTTTCACTAAGTTTATAAACAATTCGGGGATATTCTTCACAAAAACCACAGAATTTTAAGGTAGAAGGAACCACACATTATTATTATTTTTTTTTTTTCACAAAAAACTCCCAGTGTCTCCTGGGGTTAGTTTTTTTTTT
>CAUYPK010071032.1:0-32178 GCA_963574355.1 Loris lydekkerianus | reverse complement strand
GTAGCAATGACTCAGCAAGGCCTGGCCTGAAACTGCCTCTACCTAGATACAGCCAATGTGGTACCATGCTACTGGCCCGACCCTGTCACTCACCTCTTCCCCCGCCTTCTTTCCCTGCCCCTTCTCCACAATAAAAAAATTAATAAATTAAAAAAAAAAAATAATAATAATAATCAAGTAAATGAGGCAAAAGCTATATTAATTATTTTGATGTAAGTACTCCAAATTATATAAAAAACAAACACATTGTACCCCACAAATGCATAAATGTATTAATGATCTATGTGTATATGACTTAATAAAAAGAAAAAAAAAAGCCAGACATATAGAGATAGATAACTCCATAAATATTATTTGAAGATTTGAGAAACTACATTTTAATATTTCATTGAACTCAGAATAAAGACTGAATGGGTATTGATTAGGGAGGGCCATTTGACTTGTTTTTTTTCTTCATACATTTATTAGCTATATTACTTTGGAAATGTTACATTGATTCTCTGTGCCTTAGTTTTCCCATCTATGCATAGTGGATAGTAGGAATTCTTGTAATATTAGTTTCTATTCTGTTTAAACCCAAATTTTATGTTTGAAAGAAAATAATTATACAGTTTTATTTTCAATCTCCTTATAAATAACATTTTCCTCTCTGTGTCCTTAAGCTACCCATATCATGGCCACGTTATGATGTGACTTTTTATCTATACTTGGGTGGCTTTTGTCAAGATTTAATTCAAATTAGTATGTGTATTAGTATACACCTAGGATGAGAAGGTGAAATCTAGTATTTTCCTGGCCAGGATGGGAATTCCCAATTACCTCAGTAATGGAACTAAATTGAAGCTTAGGCGCCCCCGGGTATAAACTTTAAAATTGTGTAATTAAAATTAAATCACTTTCCTGTCAAATATATTAAGAAAGGCTGTACATAACTGAAAGAAATAATAACCAAGCTGTGGGCATACACAGCGCTATTGGATAAACATTTTAGGCTTAATTAACCAGTCAATTCTTGTTTTTCTACGCACATTGGTTGTTCTGAGTCACTGAATTGGGTATGCCGGTCAAAAAAACAGTCAAGTCACAGTCAATAAATTGCTGTTTTCCCCTATGTTTCCCAAACTAGCTATTTTGGAAACATAGCTTCAGTGGCATTTATTACAACTGAAAAGGAAACTAAAAATAATAGCAATTGCCATTTATTGAACTCTTATGTGCTAGTCTCCATAGATGTATCTTTATTTAATGCTCAGATCAATCTTATAAGACAGGTCTTGTTAGTATCTAATATTAATTGATGAGAAAAGTCAGACATAGAGAGGTGAAATAACTTTCCCAAGATCCCAACAACTACAAAATGATGGACTCAGGTTTGGAGCATAGGACCACCTGACTAAAGCTCATGTTTTTCTGTGGTGCCTAAATGTCTTTCAATTGAAGCCAGTTCTGCACCAATTATTATACCTCTTCATACCATATAATTTGTCAATAGCTTATAAGGTATTCACTTGCCATTGTGGGTGTGTTTAATGTCTGAATATGTGTGTCATTTGATAGATGTATACATGTGGTGAATTAAAACAATAACCACCACATCGATCATTAATATTTATTTAGTATCTATAGTGTTTCAGTCTTATTTCTACTTTGTATACATAAATTATTTAATCTTTACCATAATACTTCAGGGAATCCATTACTAGTATCTCTATTTTATAGATGAAAAAACTGAGGCACAGTGAAAATAAGTAGTACTCATTTCAAAATAAGGATGAGGAATCCTGCCTATGGCCTGCTTTAGCATGACCTGGAAGATGAGCAAGATTTTGATATGGTTAAAGAGTTAAAGAGTTGCCAAAAAAAAAAAAAAGAATATGCAACAAATAAGGAACTATGTACCCCACACCATAAAGCCTAAAATACTTACTATTTTTTCATTTAGAGAGGAATTTTCATGGTCTTCCAAGTTGAAATCACCAGGTAGTAATTAGTAAAATCAAAATATATTTCTTTTGCCTTGTTCAACTTATGGTTTAACAATAATACTAACAAAAATGATAATGTCAGTAGCTATAATTTATTATTTACTTTATGTAAGACACGTAAGGATGGACCTCATATAATATATGGTTTCATTTACTATTCAGAATACCCTGTGAGATGATTTCCATTCATTGTCTACCCCTTAAACTACTCCTTGAATTTCTAATTCTGTACTTCCATGCTCTTAATCTTATTTGCTATTCATATTCTGAATTCTATTTATTCTTTTCAGCCACTTTTTTATGAATGGCATCTTCTGTTGTATCTCCTTTGTTGTTCTTTGGGGGAGTTGATCTACTCTGATTATTCATGTTGCCAGAGTTTTTCCATTACTTCTGCCCCATGATTATTTTTCACAGTTTGGCTAGTGAAGCTGGTAAGGTGATCTTGGTTTGAGGGCTCTAGGAATTGTAGTTGACCAGTCCTTTACCATAGAGCTGGGCCTGGTGACTGTGATTTTCCCCTACAGATTTACAAAGGTTCGTTTTAGTCCTGAGGCCTGAGACTCTGGGGACCTGGTTTGTGTGAATGGGCTAGGTTGCTCTGTCTTGTATTTAGCCAGTCTCAATCCAATCCTAGTGAATTGGCATCTTTGAGCTGAAATCTCAAATGGGGAGATGTATGAGCAACTAAGACACCTGACCACCAAACAGCAACAACTGTAAGAGGACTACATTTGCAACGAGGGTTCAACCTTGGAGGGTCCTGGGTGACCGGCTCAAGTCAAGAGTTCCAAACCAATTGTCGGGTCAGCACAATCGCTGATTAAGTAGGAGAGTTCAAAAGGTCTCTGGCATGCAGACTGCAGGAGTCCACTTGCAGTTCATGTGTGACTTTTTCCTGTGCTCAGTGGAGTCAGAAAGGCCTGCCCACCACGAGAGTTAGTCCAGGGGGTTTGGAACCTCTTTCCCTACCTTGCATCTCAGCCATGCCTTGTCACTGGTAACCCTGCAGGGCTGTGACACAGTTCCCTCCAATGTGCAAATACACCAGGGATTTGCACTTGTCTGAGTCAAAGGGGAGTCTATGCCTCCATGGCTGGGCCACCAAACTCTGTGACCTACAGGCAGGAGGAGCTCAAGCCTGATTACCTCTGGCATTCATTGTAAACTTGGAAGTGTTCCACCTATGTCTGTTCCCAGCCAGGGTCATCGTTGCCATGGTCATTCTCTCCCTCAGAGACTGGACCTTTGCCCTGGCCACTCTCCTCCTCTAGAAGCCCTGTGGGGTGAGATCTGGCTCCCTCTGGTGGTCAACAGAATTGGGGAGGTGTCTTTCCCAAATTTGACTCCCACAGGAGTATGCCATTGAGGGTCTGTGGAGCCACCCCCACAGTCAGGAGTGACACCACCTCAGATGGTGGTGGTGCTGGGGGTCACGCGGGTGCCCCCAGGGGTCAGAGGTGCAGCTGCCACTAGTGGAAGGTGCTGCTGCCCTGGGTCAGAGATGTGACTGCCCCTGGTTGGAGGTGCGGCCATAGCTGTTGGGAGGTGAGCCACTGTAGGTCAGAGTTATGTCCATCCCGGTTGGGGGAGCGTTGCTGCCGGTCAGAGGTGTGGCTGCTGGGTGGGTCCTGATGCTATGCACTTTTGCAGCACAGGGCAAGTCCCATTCCCCTTCTGACTCCCTGCTTCTACTAGAGTTACAGTAAAAACCACCAGACACTACAGGTTCTGCATGGGATAGGCTTCCAGACCACAAGGAGAAGGGGAAAGGGTGGACTAGGAGTTCAGGAAGGCAGGGAAAATATTTGTTCAACTTTTATTCTGGGCAAGAGACTGCCCTGGCTTACAATGGGATCTCTCTGGAGAAGGAGTCCCGGCCTTCAGCCACTCTCTCCTGTATGGTGAAATAAGAGGTCTTCTGTTCACGCTCACTTGTAGAGAGCACACCACAAGCCACTCTTTTGGGGGACAGACTCTCATCCTCTTTGGGATGGGATTTGTACCTGAAATTTGCTTCCTTGGAGTTCTAACTTGCATCAGCAGGGATGATGTGAACTTATCAATCTTCTCTGTCAGCTCAGCTCTCAACCTTCAGCTTTATTGGGTTGGTTCTGGCCGTTATTTCTCCCTCTGGATGGGAGCTTCTGTTGAAAGCTGGCTCCAGTTGTCCATCTTGCCTCCTCTCCCCATCTGAAGCTTGGTTTTTAGAAGTATGAATACAAACAAACAACTTCAGTACACCATAATGCAGATGAAAGGATGGGAGTTGGAGAAATCTGGGAATGTTTATCACGACTTAATGACCTGTGGAAATCCACCCCTGATTTTTGCCTCAAAAAGCTGCCAATATGTTCAGAGACCAAGAAAACAAAGAAGGACACAGTGTTCTACAAAAGGCAATATTTAAAATGAGCCCAGAGCCATCCTTGTCTTTTTATTTTATTTTTAAAAATATTTACAATTCAGGTTTAGTAACAAGCCGGTGATGTTCAACATATTCTTAAAATAGACAGATTGCTTACTAAAAGTTATCAATTGAAAGAACCTGGGCAAGTTTGAAAGGTGAGAGTTCGATTTTTGATACTACATGTCCCATGTTGTAAAAAACTAAGGCATATGAACACTGAGTACTTTTAGGAAAGAATCAGAGGTACAGATACATTTAAATTCTTTTCCCCATAGAATTAATGGGAAAATTTTTGTTTCATTCATAGGACTTTCCTAAGGGCTTTCAGGACCAGATGAGGAATTTTGTTAGCTGATAGAGTGTTAGCCTAATTATTCTTATTTCTTGTTTCCTATTATTATCCACAGGTGTATGTAAGCATAATGAACTACCTTCAGCTAGCTGAGAACATTAGAGTTTCCTTTGGATGCCCCTTCTGTGAGCTTATAGGGTATCTTTTACTTCCCCTATCAGAAAGATCGCCTGGCTACATCATATGTACTTTCCTGTTATCTTTTTTTAGTAACATGTTACTAGCATTTCTGGCCCAGAGAATGTCCAATGAATTGATAGTGGAATGAACAAGTCTCTAGTCATCCTACAGTGTGTCATGAACTTTTTCAAAAACAAATTAGCAAGCAGGTTAGAGGATTTTGAAGTTGAGGAAATAAAAAAGTTGCCATTATACCAAGGGAGGAGTTTTAGAAATCAATTGAAAAAGCCAAGCAAGTCAGAATTAGAATTTCATTTCCTTCTCTTTACGTTCTTACGTTTATTCACTCATTACTTCAAGTTATTTACAGCCTGGCATGGAAGACAGACATTGAAGAAATGTTTGAAATACAGGGTGATGAATATAATGACAGAGGAATGTGTGACAACTGTAGCATTATGGCTCAGGGAGACGTTTCCTAGAGTAGGAGGTCAGGACAGCTTTTGTCATGGTCTATTTGGGCTACTATGACATAAATACATTAAACTGGGCTATTTATAAGGAACGGAAAGTTAATTCCCACAATTTTTGAGGCTAGGAAAGCCAATATCAAGGTGCCAAGACACATTTGGATCATTTTGCATGTGTATTTGTGTGCACGGATGAGTGTGAGCGTATGTTACCCATGTTTACTCATTTATTTGAGTGTGTGAATGAATGTTTCATGTTATTCATATTCATTCTTCTGAGAACAGGTTTTTAAATGTTGGATACTTATGGAATCATGTTTCAGTTCATTTCAATGCACAATTGAGATACAAAGCTATAGAAAGGAAGAGATCTAACATCTTTTGCATTGCTCAGAAAACTCATTAAAAATCACATCATACATTGTTTTTGAGGCAGAAAAAAACCTAGAAATGTTAAAAGTGCCACCACAGCTTGAGTAGCTGTTTAAAAGGAATCACTCTTTTGGAGCACTATTCTTTTTGAACTAAAAGAGGCTTATGAGTGTTATTCAAAGACCCCTTATCTGATAGAAACTGAATTCATTAAGTAAGCACTCATCATCTAAGTAGTCAAACAAGCAATGGAATACAGAAGCTGATGTCAAGAAACAGGAATAATTAAATTAGAAAATGTGGCACATTTAAGAACCAAATAAATTTAGGGTATCATTATTATTATTATTATTATTATTTCAGTTCCATAAAAGCACCAAATTGTTTTCTGTTCAGGGCCAACTGTTCATCTGCCTCGCTCCTACATTTCATTTCTCTATCAGCTTAAATGTCTCTTACTCTAGATAAACCTTTCCCTGACTCTTAATTCTGAGTTATTCAATGCTCCTTCTATATTTTATTTCCCATAGAAATTATCATAATTTTAAATTAGCTTTGTTAATATGATTAATATCTTTTTCTTTCACTAGATTGTAAGTTTCAGTTGTATAGAAATTATGAATGTCTGGCTTACTATTATATACCCAACACTGAACACGGTGTTTGGCATATAGCAAGCATTCAATATATTTTAAAGAATGAATAGATGTATAAATATATAAATGAAACCAATGACTTAATTATGAATGAGTAGGAAGATGGTTTGGGGGAAAATTTCTGGGATTGGAACTATTCTTGATTTCCCATGTCTTTTATGATGTTGGAACTTAAGAGATACTGCTATATTTAACAATCCATGAATAAATACACAGGTTTTCTGTTCAGGGTGATGAAAATGTCCTGAAAATAGACGGTTTTAAGTTCTACATAAATGGTAATGTACAACTTACATGAATGGTAATGTACAACATTTTGAATATACTGAAAACCACTGAATTGTGTACTTTAAAATGGCAAATTTTGTGTTACATGAACTGTATTTCATTATTAATGTTTAAGTCCTTGAAGGGGACTGAGGCTTGTGAGTGTCCTTCCATATCACTAGTGTGGAAGTGGTCTGAAGTTGCAGAATTCCATATTCACCTAGAAAATGGTTACATATTTTCAACATGTATACTAAAAAGTTACATGGAGTTGATTCTACTAAAAAATGAGGAATTTGCTTTAGTGGGATGACATCATGGCTCTCGGGTTTACAACGGCCCAGTTGAAACTTTCCAAAATCTCTACAGTTGTGTGATATTTCTGAGAACCTCAATGCCATCATTTCTAACTAAACTCCCATGATATAAAAAGACACATGAAGAAAATGAGGTCATAAAAGATTCAAGGATCATTTCACTGCCTGCCTCTCTTCAACTCCTCCCCTTTTCTACCAGAAACCAATTTTGAAAGCAGGAAATCCTTGGCATACCGAAATTTCTGCTCCAGATCCTTCCATCCTGCCCTCAGGAGCATTTGCTACTATGATATTTCCTTTTACCTAATTGGCTTTTCTTATTGCTAGTCACTCTGATTGCTGAGTGTTTTTCAAGCTAAAAGACTTTCAAACAAGGCAAGTTTAGCTAGAGGCTTTACTTGGCTATGGGAAGTTACAGTCCTGATTTTAGACCTTTACTCTTTTCTCAAGTACTTTAGTACAAGCCAACAGTCCCAAAGCCACATTTCAGAGTCTGGGGAGGAAAGCAAAGAACACAGGCTGCAGTTACATGTATAAAGAATGTTCCAGCAATCTTTTGGAAAGCAAGAGACATTTGGCCACTAAGAAAGATCTGAATATTGGGATTATAGCACAAAACTTCATCCGTCTAGGAACCTTTAGGAGGCAGGGAATTGTCTTGCTTTACTCTATATACCAATACTAACACTGACTCTTACACCTGTATATTTGTTGATTAGTGAGAACTGTTATTATTATTCCAAGTAATGCACAGTTCTCTGATTGATTATTACTTTTCAACAGTTTTGAACTGTTACCTCTGTTAACTGAAAACTATAATTCCCATCATCACCAGCATTTAGATAAATCATTCAACATTTTTTATTTCATGCAAATGTGCAAGGAGACAACAGGACAATGGTTAAAACCAGAATAAGACAATAATGTGATTTTCTCAAGCCTGTGTGATGTCTTAAACTATTTCCTGTCTTTCAAGATTCTTAAATTATTGTAAGTTATTTTCTTTCTTTGCAGCATATGGTAATCCTAATTTGTAATGTCACTTTAGTCATATTCTTGGGGATTTAACATGCTAAATTACAAGAAGTTTCTTCAAGAAATAAAACACATGGAGTTCATTATCACAGTTTTGTTTTTATTGGCTTTAAAAAAATTCATAAGTAAGCAAGAAACAAAGAATAACAATACTGATTTTTTCCAGTAGTATGGAGCCCTAAAATAGCTATGCAAAATGCAATTTATACTACATCACACCCCCTTTTCAAAGAAATGCATGTCAATATGTTTCAGAAGAAAAGTTGCACTCCATGGCATGGAAACAGGGTCCTCCTCACTGTGGCCTGAGCCTATCCTCTGGCTTCTTTTCTTGCACCCACCATTGACTTTTGTATGCCATCCTCCAGCTGCATAAGGAAGTAATCATACATGTTCCCTTATGGTTTTGCATGTCTTCTGTATTCTGTTCCTTCTGCTAGTAGTGAATTTATACTCTTCAGGGAAGACCAAGCTCCAATATGATTTTCCCCTGAATTTTTTTCAGAACACTCCATCTTGCTGTTTGGTTTCGAATTATGACCTTCATCAAGGTGGGCATTTGAAGGGAGAATGACTTATTACAGGAGCTAGTAGTTGTGTGTTTAGATATTTCATTCTCAGTAGCAATGAAAGATTAGCCATATCATTTACACAAGGGCAGGAGTCACATTCCTGTGCTTATTTTTATTTATTTTTTTTCTATAGCTAACACAAGCCTCCTTTCAGAGTAGCTATTTCCTATTTATTTGTCAAATGAAAGAAGTAATAGATATTCATTATGACAACTATTATTTTTATTTATAGCTAACTTCTTTGCTGAAATTTTCACGATAGTTGTTTTTCTGATTAGATAAGTACCATATAGTTAATGTAAAATATTTTTAAGATAAATGAAAATATAAAAAAACTTACAATACCACCTTAGAGAGATAAAAATATGTTATGTTAAGATGTCTGTTCTTTCTTATTTTTTCTTAGTATAGGTAAAGATTTTTATCAATTGTGCTGGGTTTGTCAAAGAAATAACTTTTGGTTTTGTTGATTTTCTTCCTTGTATTTCTGCTCTTTATTAAATTTCAGTGATTCTTTACTTGTCTTGTAAGGCAAATCTCTTGATTTTATTTTTTTGAGATCTTTCTTCCTTTTTTAATGTAGATATTTATAGCTATAAATTCTACTGTAAGCCCTATTTTAGGTATATCCAATAAATTTAGTTATATTGTGTTTTCATTTAAGTTAATCTGAAAATATTTACTAATTTCTAGTTTGATATCTTCTTTGACCAATGGTTATTGGTGAATGTACTGTTTAATTTCCACATATGATAATCATCAAAGTTTCTTTTTATTTCTAATTTCACTTTATTGTGATCTGAGAAAATACTATATATATGATTTACAACTTTTGAATGTACTGAAGCTTATTATTAATATATAGTTTAGTATATACTATACCATGCATGGAATTTTCCATGTGCGCTTAAGGATGTGTATTCTGCTACTGTCTGCAGTATTGTTTACTGTAAGTCTAACACATCTACTTGATTGTAGTGTTACTCACAGTGTGATAGATCCCTGGGTGGTGGGCTTTAGTCCTGGAGGAACCAGACTGAGACTGAGCTAGTAAATTTGCCCTCAAGGCTATCTGGTTTCAGGTGCTGGTTCTGATAGTGAAGAGTGGTGTGCTCCATAAGGATGTTCAGGCATGAGAAAGGTGGATATGGTCTGAGCTTGTATCAGGAAGGGCAGAGAAAATTAGCAGAGATGAGCAGTTGTGGGATATATGAGATGCTCACACCTCTTTCTCATCAGTAAGAATTGTTTCTGGCCTTCAGAGGTTCAAATGCACCCAGATTCCCAGCTCCGACTCTGGCTCAGCTGCAGCAGAGCTGGTGCAGGCAGCTCAATCCTCTGTGTGTAAGATTACTAGATTGGGTGTGGGCTGTGGCTGAAGTACTCCTTGAAGAAGAGACAGGCAGTTTGCGGCTCATGGAAAGGACTTCTAGCCTCACCCTTCCTCAGAGGAGGCAGTAGTTTTTGTCTTTGGGACACACTAAAGTGCTTGCTATGGAAGCCTAGGTGTAATAGGGGTTCTGAGTGTCACAGGGCAGCTGTTCCCAAGATCCCTATCTTAATTGTCACCTAGGACCTTCCTGCCTAGCCTTGAGGGGCATCAGCCAACCTGAAAGTGATACTCTTGAGTGTGCACTATGCCAGAGGAGGGGCAATCACTCATATGTGCCCTGGCTTCATGGTCCCCTGTGGAACACTTGCCAGTCCCAAGTGGAATTAGCCTTTCATTTTCCTGACCGTGACAGGCACTCTAACTGAGGCAGGAAAGCTGCTCCCAGGCGTGCTGGTTTAAAGATCTCCCATGGAACACTCACCAGTCCAAAGCAGAAACAGCCTTTCATCTATGAACACCTCTTTGTCAGTAGGAAGGAGGGGAAAAGGAAGTGATGGGCCCTAATGGCCAGGAACGTCTCCACTCAGAGACGTGTACACAATTTTAGATCAGGAACCAGTGGCTCTCTGGTGTAGGAGAGTGTGCATTCTGTCTTCTTCTGTGTTAAAATACACTTGCTGCCCTTCCCAGTCACCTTGGGCAAGCTGACCTGCATGGACCAGAACTCCAGGAACTCTGTTACTCTCCTGTGTTTCTCCATTTCATTGTGGTTGTCATAGCCCATGTGAGTGCTGAGGGTTTTTCATGTTGGATCCAGTGACAGGGAGACTGAGGGGCTTTGCCTTCCCTGGATGGATAGAGGCATCCAGAATGTACACAGGCAATATAGCAGCAGTTGCCTCAGCTTGGGTCAATGGTAAGAAGAAGTGACCCTTCAGGGGCCTACAGCCTGGTGCTCTGTTCCCAAGAAACTCTCAGTTCAACAATGGCAGTAGCGCCTTGATTTGTCAGGGCAGGTGGGCTCTCTGATAGACTGGGAGCTGGCAGATTGCCACTGTTGTGAAGAGAGGAAAAGGATATGCTTTTATTTTTTCTTTTTATTCAGATTAAGATGAGGGTACAAATTATTAGGTTACATTGTTTGTGTTTGTAAGGTAAAGTTCAATTTGTAGTTGAGTCATTCATCCAAGGAAGGTGGGAGGGTGACTGGTCAGCTCTCACCTGATGGGCACTTTGTGAGGGTGTACAGGACACACTCTTTACCCTTTCTGCCAGACTTTGTGTCCTGCGGGGGTTGATCTGCACCTAAATTTTGCTCCTTCTTCTTCAGCTCCACCATTTCTTCCCAGAGAATCATTAGTAAGAAAAGGTTTTGTCTCCTTTCATTTCCCTGGGTATTTCACTTTCCCTAAGTATTTCACCTGGGCTGTGCTTTCTCACCCGAAACTTCTTCCTCTATTTGAGACAATCAGGTGAACAATGTCTCTAGTTGGCCATTTTCTTCCTCCTGTTGTTTTTTTATTATTGTTGATTTTAATGTTATGTTTCATTATTATAGTAACATAAATGGTAATAGATGTACCTATCTGGCTATATTTCCTGCTAGCACAATTTTGCCCACTATCTCTCATGCTATGTGTTATAAATTTTTAAAGGCAGCTAAATGAGTAGATATTTGAACCATAGTAGGTGACATTAAGGAGTTAGTTTTTAGAAGGCTCTGAGAATGAAGGGCATGCACTTGAGGAAATGGTTGAGGATGAACACTTCCCTCTGTGTATATCTGCATATTTCCTATTGCTTTATGATTTTAAAATATCATATATTTAATATCTGTGCATCAGAGTATGGAACTTTTCATCCAATCTGGATTAAAAGTACAAAGATGAAAGTAAAAGGATATGAGATTGAGGGTGGAGTGTAACTATGATTTATTATTATTAAATCATAGCTGTGTACATTGATATGATCATGGGGCATCATACACTAGTTTCACAGACTGGTTGACATGTTTATATCACACTGGTTAACATAGCCTTCCTGGCAATTTCAAAGTTATTGTGTTAAGACATTTACATTCCACATTTACTAAATTTCACATATACCATTGTAAGATGCACCACAAGTGTATTCTCACCAATCCCCCTCCTTCCACCCCCCTCCCCCTTCCTCCCCCTTTCCCCCTTCCCCCTATTCCTAGGTTGCAACTGGGTTACAGCATTCATGTGAAAGCCCTAAAATTAGTTTCATAACAGGGGTGAGTACATTGGATACTTCTTAATGTCATACCATTTTCTATTTGCATAATGAATGGCAGTGCTAACTGGCAGGAACACTTAATGAGAGTAACTTTTTCCACTTTGTGAGATGGGGCAGGTCATGTCTCCTTTCAGTCTGTACATATCACATATTCAAGATAAAGGTATCAGAAATCCCTAGGATTAAATTGTTTGTGTAAATACCCTTGTAGAGTGTGATTCTCCTGTTTTGACTTTCTTTCTCTCCTTTTCTAATATTCTTCAGTGTGGCAAGTTCTTACATATTATTTAATACACAGCTAAAATGAAAGCTCCTTTTAATATTTTCCTGATATCCCAAGGAACAATGAGCTTATATGAACTTCTATATTCCAGTGTACCTACCTCTAGTATTATAAAATAATATACTATATTCATTTTTTGATAAGGTTATCTCTCCCTTTAAAGTGAGTCTTATGATGGCAAGTATCTAACCACATTTGGCTCTGTATGCTAATTGAATATGAAAGCACCTGGTGCAGAATAGGCACTAATTAAATGTCATAAATGTTGATTGAAAAGGAAGTATTAGTCCCATCTTCTGTGGAACACTGGCTATGGGAGTATGGCCATTATATGCTAAAGAATCTGCCTTGTACTGAATGGAGAGGTTTACAACACAGATGGTAATGGAAATTCTCTTCTAATACCCACTCAGAAGGAATGAGCAGGAAAAAAGATACAGGGAGATGTTCCCTTAATGTTAAAAGTAAGTGTGCATGCTGGCTGTGATAGAGACTGCATTTTTCCAAAGCAGTTAGTGCCTTCATGTCATTAAGATACACCCTCAGATGTTAAGAAGTATAGAATTTATGCAAATAGCTCCCATTGGATGCAGCAGACATTGTGCCCCCAAATCCCTACATTTTATGTAACAAGATGCAACCTCAAAGTATACTGACTAAAATTAGCTACTGGATTTACTTAATTTATTCTTTGAGCTTTCCCTTTATTGATTTTTAGAAATGTTTTAACAGATGAATCAAATCCACTATTATTTCAAACTAAATTCTCTTTCATAACTTATACCTTTTGGCTCTATAGAGGCTCCAACAAGTACAGCATTCCAACTATTCATCAAGTGTACATCAAAAATCTACTACAAGAAAAATCAATTCATATATTTAAATTTCCGTGACTGTATCAAGAATAGTTTGATTGAAATCAGTGAAGAATATAGGGTTTAGATAATTCATTGAGAAAATGCTTACTTCCTGGCTTTTTAATAGAACACATTTTCTCTCTCTCTCTCTCTCTCTCTCTCTCTCTCTCTCTTTTCGTTTATAAATCTTCCAGAACCTTGTGAATCTTAATGGCCCAGTGTTATAATTCAGAGGCAGACATATAATATCAGACTAGTTGACAGGTAAATGCATAAACAACAATGGATAAAAAGGAAGACATAGCACTGAGAAAATGAATTTTGAACCCCATAGAGTTCAACTGTCTTGAGAACATCCCTGAACATTCATGCACAGTTAAGATCTCTCTCATAAATTTTTCCATTTAACCTCTCCAAGGAGGCAGGAGTAGAGACCAGCTGTGTTCACATAGTGCTCAAATGTTTGTTCAAGGACATAAGAATACAGTCAGTTACTTCACTACTTTGATTTGGGTACAGATTGAATTCACTAAAACATATCTCAGTTTGATGGAGAACCCAAGGTATGAATCTGATATAGGTTTCTTGATCAAAAAAATAGCATTAACTAATTCAGTTATTGGGCAACTGTATTTGCTCTAGGTCATAATTTATGGAGATATTTGGTTCAAATTATCCTTCTCCATTAGTAGTAAGGTTTATGTTGGAATCTGCCAGTAGGCAGAGGCTAGTGAGAGCAGATGAACCAGGTTGAGGTGGCTGGCTTAAGCCAAAATAGCTCAGTGGACCTCTCCTCCCTGATCCTCTCAACCCATCATAGTGATCTCTAAAGAGGTAGGCAGATAGACTTAAGTGGTGTAATCTATGAGAATGGCATAATATATGCCTCAGGACCCTAAAATTAACTCAGAGGTGATACATTTCAGGAAAATAAGAACAAGATTAGAACTGAAGAGTTCTGAGGCTTAGGCTTAAGTGGGGTAACCCCCACCATGCAACCAGAAGTCTAAAACAGAAAGGTATCACATAACTTGTAAATTTAGTCATCTGTGCTAGTTACTTGAGGCTTCAAAGAAAATTCACAGGCTGTGTGGTTTTTCTAAGTGCTTTTAACAAGCTTACATTATAGAGGATACTTTAAAAACTCCAGAAGGCACTTAATGAGCAAAGAAACCTCATTAGATATTAATGTTCAAGAGTAATCCTCTTTGGCTCAACATTCTTCCTTTCAGGCCTACTGAGGTAGCAATGACTATGAGATGGCTCTCAGTGGCTCTAACCATGGGCCCTACTTCCCTGGTTTTCCTGAGACCTAGTTGGAGGCGGTAATGACCCTCAAACCTATGCATTCTCTGTACCAGTTTGTTGCCTGCACTGTTCAAAGGGGTGACCACTATGGCCTGTGGTACACAGGCGGCTCCCAAAGCCATACCTGGGGCGGCCAAAGAAAACACAGGCAGTCTTTAAGGCTGCATAATATTCCATGGTGTACACATACCACAATTTTTTAATCCATTTGTGGATTGATGGGCACTTGGGCTTTTTCCATGACTTAGCAATTATAAATTGGGCTGCAATAAACATTCTGGTACAAATATTTTTGTTATGATGTGATTTTTGGTCTTCTGGGTATATGCCTAGTAGAGGAATTATAGGATTGAATGGCAGATTTATTTTTAGATCTCTAAGTGTGCCTTAAAGAAAGATGGAGACTTTACCTCTTTCATGTTTACATGGATGGAGCTGGAACATACTCTCCTTAGTAAAGTATCTCAAGAATGGAAGAAAAAGTATCCAATACATGGATGGAGCTGGAACATATTCTTCTTAGTAAAGTATCTCAAGAATGGAGGAAAAAGTATCCAATGTACTCAGCCCTACTATGAAACTAATTTATGGCTTTAACATGAAAGCTATAACCCAGTTATAACCCAAGAATAGAGGGAAGGGAGAAAGGGAGGGGAGGGAGAAGGGAGGTGGGCAAAGGGAGGGTGATTGGTGGGATTATACCTGCGGTGCATCTTACAAGGGTATATGTGAAATTTAGTAAATGTGGAATGTGAATGTCTTAACACAATAACTAAGAAAATGCCAGGAAGGCTATGTTAACCAGTGTGATGAAAATGTGTCAAACGGTCTATAAAACCAGTATATGGTGCCCCACGATTGCATTAATGTACACAGCTATGATTTAATTAAAAAAATATAAAAATTTAAAAAAAAGAAAAAGAAAATACAGGCAGTCCCTGGGTTACAAATAAAGTTATTACTGTAGGTGTTTTCTTAAGTTGAATTTGTATGTAAGTTGGAACAGGTAAATTTACCTATTACCTGTAATAGCCTCTGATTGTTAACTGTGAACCAGATGTCAGTCAGATGTTTGTAACTCAGGGACTTACCTGTAGTGATGGAATGTGGAAAGCGGAGCCCATAATGTCAAGTGGCACTGAGAAATGCATGCAGAGGTCATACAGACACTAGTATCCCCTCCTTTAAAATGATTCTACTCCTGTGCACATGCACTCTGGGCCTGTGATGGTAGTGGCAGATTTAATTGTTTCTTTAATAATCTTGGGGTTTATATTTTATTGTCTTGGAAATGAACTCCTGACTTCAGTTGACAGGGCTAATCCATACTAATTTCCTAATCAAAAGGTCACTTGGCCTTGCTCTTAGTGTTCTCATTTTTTGTGATATAGACTGAGAACTTTACAGATCTGCTTCACTTTTGCTTGACAATTTTATCTTTAAGTCATTTCTCTATTCTCATATTATCCATAAGAAGTCAGGAGGAATAACTGTCACTGTCAATACTTGACATCAAAATAACTTCAGCTAAAGATCCAACTTTATAGCTAGCAATGTCTACCTTCCACAAAACACTAGAACACACAGTTTAGCCAAGTTCTTTGCCAATTTATAATAAGAATTGCCTTTCTTTCAGTCTCTAATAACATGTTTCTTATTTCTGTCTGAGAAATCAGAATAGTTTTTATTTTACTATTCAAATTTCTACCAACATTCTTTTCAGAATTACTTAGTTATTCTCTAAGAAGGTTAAGGATTTTTGTATAATTCTTTCCTTTTTCTTCTCAGCCCTTACCAGAATTACCTTTCAAGGTCCATTCATGGCAGTGTAGGCTCTTTCTATCATGTATCTAAAAACTCTTTCAGCCTCTACCCATTAACCAGATCCAAAGCTACTTCTATATTTTTAGGTAATTTTTGTAGCAGCACCCCTATTTCTCAGTAATAATTTTTTATTTCTTAGTCCATTTAGGCTTCTACGTATTACAGAACACCATAGACTGGATGTCTTATGAGCAGCATAAATTTATTTCTCACAGTTCTACAGGCTGGAAAGTCAAAGATCAAGGTACCGGCACATTGGGTGTCTGATGAGGACCTGCTTCCTTGTTCATAGATGATAGTATTCTTCCTATGTTCTCACATGACAGAAGGAACAAAAGATCTTTTTGTATTCTTCTTAATAAGGATACTAATCCCATTAATAGGGTATCCATCCTCAACACCCGATCACCTCCAAAGGCCCCACCTCTAAATGACATCACATTAAGCATTAGGCTTTAACATATGCATATTGAGAGGACACAAGCATGTTGTCTATAGCACTTGGTAAAACTGATTATTAGTCAAATGTGGTAATACATATGAAACAACTCATCATTATTATTACTGAATTAATACATATTAATTGCATTATTTTGGTAAATATGAGAAAGAAAAAGTTAAAACTAACTTATATGCAGCCTATATTGAATAAATTGCTATCAATGTTGATTTTTTTTCCATTTTGATGCATTGTTGTATATAACTGAAATTATTGTGAACACACAATTTTGTATTCTTCACTTTAATGTTATGATAATATTTAGGACTTAGAAATATTTTGTAATATTTTAATGGTTACATACATGTTATTCATTAATTTGTTTATTCAATACTTCTTTATTTAGTTTCTTTTTTTGTTGTTGTTGTTATTGCTCTTATACATAATTACTCAGTAAAAATATTTATGCAGAAATATTTCATTGCATTTTAGTATGTTTCCCTGGGCCACTTCCCAGAGGTAAAACTATTGAGTCAAAGATTATGAACATTTTGAATGTCCATTCACTCTTTCAAATTTCCCACAGAAAGTTCAAACTACGTAATTCATCAACCAGGTAATTATAAGAGTATCTATCAGATAGCAACTTCGCAGAATTTTGGCCCTTAAAATTTCAAATTTCACTAAGAAAATCACTTTCATTTTGCATTTCTTGGAGCATTTTGCAAGCATTTTATTATTCATAATAGGAAACATTTTCAAATGGGCTTTTAGAATAATAAAATGCCATGTAAATATCATTTATTCTCATTTGAAGCCATTTCTTTTCACTTTTTTGATGTTATCTCTGGGCTCAGAGGTACATGCCCATGCACTTGGACTTGTCTGTAATTAAACAACACTAATATAGTAGGAATCTCAGAATTCTGTGATTCCTCAAGCCTTATAATAAGCCTGGAATTTATTAGCCTTGGATTATTTTTTCATCATTACTGATTGATGAACCTTTGACTCTACCAGAATTCTCCAAGTTCCATACTTGACTTTGACTTCTCTAAGGACACTCACCCCCCCTAAAAGGGCATTCCAAAAATATTGTAAAGTGACAACTACTGGGCCAATTACATTCTGTGACAATATTAGATATATTACTCCGTTAATTGTGTAATGGCTAAGGGAAAAATGAAACTAGGAAAAGGAAAAGGGACCTCACTTAAAAATCTCATTCCCCATGGGAAACTATATCAAGTTTAACTTTGCTAACATGAATTATTTGAATATTTAAAACATAACTTTCTTTAAAATTTTTTTTTATTAAATCATAACTGTGTACATTAATGCAATTATGGAGTATAGTGTGCTAATTTGATATACAATGTGGAAAGCTTACATCAAACTTGTTAAGGTAACCATCACCTCACTTATTTGTTGTGGTAAGATATTTATACTCTACTCTTAATAGTTTTAAAAAGTAGGATTTGAGTGAAATGTTCTTCCTTCTCCACTTGCTTGAGAAGACCCATTAAGTTGTTAACTTCATCGCTTTCTGTTTTCTTGATGAAGGCTTCCAACGTTATAAGTTTCCATCTTAGGATTGCCTTTGCAGTATCCCACAGGTTTTGATAATTTGTGTCTTCATTGTCATTTTGTTCTAAAAATTTGGTGATTTCCTTCTTAATCTTGTCTTTGATCCATCTATCATTCAGCATAAGGTTGTTTAGTTTCCATGGCTTAGTTTGAGTATGAAGATTCCTATTGCTGTTAAGTTCAACTTTTATTCTGTGATGGTCTGAGAAGATACAAGGAATAATTTCTGTTATTTTAAATTTGCTGAGGTTAGACTTGTGTCCTAAGATATGATCTATTTTGTACGATGATCTGTGAACTGATGACAAGAATGTATATTCAGTTTTATTAGGATAAAATGTTCTATAGATTTCTGTTAAGTCCATTCATTCTAGGGTCAAAGTCAAGTCCATTGTTTCTTTTTATTAGTTTCTTCTTCAAACATCTATGCCAAACTGCCAAAGGGATATTAGAATCTCTAACTATTGTAGTGCTGGAAGATATCAAATTGTTCATATCTGTTAGGATTTCCTTTATAAATTGAGGAGTATTCTGATAGGGCACATGAATGTTAATAATTGAAATCTCTCCATGTGAGTATTTCCCTTGACAAATATAAAGTGACCATTCTTGTCTTTCCTTACCCTTGTTGGTTTAAAGCCTATTCTATCTGTAAATAAAATTGCAACCTCTGCTTTTTTATTATTTCCATTTGCCTGAATTATAGATGCCCATCCCTTCACTGTCAGTCTATTTTTTATCCTTTTAGGTAAGATGAGATTCTTGTATTCAATTCTTGCATTATTCTATATTCAATAGATATCTGGCTTGAGTTTTTGTATCTAGTAGGCCAACCTGTGCCCGTTAGAGGACAATTTAAGCCATTCACATTAAGAGTATTGATAAGCATGTAAGTATTTTGATTATCATGTATTTCAAGTGTCCAGTGGATCTTTTTAATCCTTTCACCATTGTTGATGTTAGGTTTCGTTAAAGGCTTTCTGCATGAGTTTATTTTGGTGGTAGACCATTAAGCTGATCATTATGGAGGATGGGTCCGAGAATATCCTTGAGTGATGGTTTAGTTATGGAATATTTCCTCAACATGTGTATTTTGTATTCCTCAACAGTGACTTACTTGATTTCTCCATCACAAATGAAACTCAGTTTAGCTGGATACAGAATCTTGGAATGAAAGTTGTTTAGCTTTAGGTATTTAAAGTTTGATGACCATCCTCATGTGGCTTTAAAGGTTTTGGCTGAGAGATATGCATTTTCTCTAATATTTCTCCCTTTGTAGGTAATGCTTTTCTTACATCTGGCTACTTGCAGAATTTTTTCCTTTATGTTAACTTTGGTAAAGTTAATTACATGTCTGGGAGATGCTTTATTTATTTAGAGTCTTGCTGGGATTCTGTAACTGTCTACTATCTGAATTTGTGTATCTCTTGCCATGCTTGGGAAATTCTCCATTATATCTTGGAGTAGAGCATCTGTGCTTTTATGACCATCCTCTTATCCTTCAGGAATTCCTATAAGGCAAATGTTTGCTCTTTTGGAGTGGTTCCACAACTCTCTTAGGGAATGTTTCATTTTTGCTTTCCACTTCTCTGCCTCTTTGAGCATTTGGGAGTGTTCAAAAGCGTTGTCTTCAACTTCTGATATCTTTTCTTCTGCCTGCTCTACTGTATTATGAAGCTCCTTGAATTACCTTCTCATTTCCTTGAGCTCTGCTATTTCTTTTCTCATTATGCCCAAATCCTTGGAGATTTTGTCTTTGAATTCATTGATTTTTTGAGACTAATTTTGAAATACTCTTTGAATTTTCATTTTCATCTTTTCTTCCCTTCTATTGATCTTATTTGCCATCCATATTCTGACCTCTATTTCTGACATTTCAGCCATTTGTCTCTGAATGGCATTTTCTGTTTTATCTTCTTTGTCATTCCTTGGGGGAGTCAATCTACTCTGGTTATCCATGTTGCCAGAGTTCTTCTTCAAGTTCCAACCTATGAGTTTTTTTTTGCAATTTGGCTATTGAAACTAATAGGGTAAGATTGGATTGGGAGCCCAAGGAAGTAGAGTTAATCTGCCCTTAAACAATAAGGTGGGGCTTGCGACTGTGGGTTTTTTTCCCCACAACCTAACAAAGTCCATTTCAGAACTGTAGTCTAAGACTCTGAAGACTTGCTTAGTAAAAAAGTGCAAGATAGCTCTGACCTGAATTCACCCACCCCTACCCAATTCTAAGGAGTTGAGGTATTAGGCTGCAATCTTATTTTGGGAGAGACACAAGCATCTGTGTTGTTCTGCTCCACACTAGCAACACCTGGTGAAGGAGATTCAGCCCTTTCCCACTTTAAAACAACTTCCACTTAACCTCAGCAGAACCCTGCGTGAAAAACCCAGATCTAGAGTTCTAAACAGATTGACCCAGACAGTACAATCACTGCTCAGTACGGAGAGTGCATAGCGTCTCCAATTTCCTGATAGTGGAAATCCATAGACCTTTCCAACCAGAATACACAAGGGGATAGAGCCTGGTTCCCTCCAGTGAACCACCAATTCAGGAAAGATCACTAGCCACAGTCAGGATAAAGGCATCAGCACCTCCACACTTGTAAGTCCAAACTGGGCATCAGTTTACCCTCAAAAGTCCAAACCTGGCATAAATGGCCAGCCCTTGAAAGTCCAAACTGGGTGACAACAGCCCCACCCTTGGAATCTGAACTGGGTGTCAGCACCCAGCCCTTTAAAGGTCTAAACCAGGTGCTCTGAAAGGTGGATATCCTATTTGTGATAGAAAAATCAAGAAAAATAACAAAGTCTTTGTCAATACTTGACAAGGTATCTGATTTTTCAAGCTTCAGTGTGAAAAAAAAATAGCCAATAGGATATAGCATATGCTATTTTGATTCCTCATCCTTATTAGTATCTTACTTGTATTTTTGCTTTCATGCTGATCCCTAAATATGGTAGGCCACCGAAGCACCTTAGGTTGGATTACCCTGAGCCACCTTATATGTTTTTATTATGGACTGCCTTTAAGAGATGCTTACTGATAGGGGATCACTATAAGTGATTAAATTCCATTTTGCTATCCTTTCCAGCTAGATTAGATTTCCTATTCTCTTGCTCTAATTCTGAAGTATAAAAATGTATGCAAGGCCATGAGTGGTGGTTCACACCAGTAATCCTAGCACTTGGGAGGCCAAGGCAGGTGGATTGCCTAATCCTATAGGTTTGAGACCAGCCTGAGCCAGAGCAAGGCCTCATCTCTAAAAATAGCCAGGCATTGTGACAGGTGCTTGTGGTCCCAGCTACTCAGGAGGTTGAGACAGAGAATCGCTTGAGCACACGAGTTTGATATTGCTGTGAGCTGTGATGTTATAGCACTCAAGTGAGACCAACAAAGTGAGACTTTGTCTCAAAAAAAAGTATGCAAAAGTTTATGATTTTCCTCCAGCAATCCATCATTGTTTAGATTATTCCTTCTGATCCTAGCAAAGAGTATAAAACAATTTAATTGCTTAAACGAAAGCAAATTCTAATTAATTTACCAGTTTTCATTTTTATAAACTTTAGGTACCTATATAACTCTAAATAACACCACTGAACCAAAAATGAAACAATCCAAGATAGCTCTGGTGATTTAAATAATGTTACTTTGGACACATTCATGAAATAAACAGAGCTTTATTAAATGCCTACACCTTCCCACCATTCTCCCCAGTGCATCTCTCTTTCTTACCCATGAATGCAGTGCTCCCAAAATTTCTCCCTTGTGACTATCAGTCATATACTTCTGTTAGGATAAGATCAAATAAATTTCTTCTCAGAATGAGGTATAAGACATGATAAGGCTGAATGGTAGGTCTTTACCCAAGGGAACTGGATCATTAATAGCTGATGGTAACTTCACTTCATCAAGGTAATAAATGTGTGGTTCCATGATAACAAAAACCTGGCACTTATGTCAAGAGTCATTACTGATTTGTCATAACACTCATTCCTGTTGAGGCTGGAGATGCCTTCCTCAGAAACTTTCTCAACACAGTGCTACAGGCAATGACTGTTAACTAATCAGAACTGTTGCTTAATATGAATCCTACTTGTTACCTGTGTTTTAAATGAATCTTTTCCAGGAATAAGAATTATAGCTAATAGAGGCTTTTGGAAACACAGTCATTCCCTCTAAAATCATACTACATAGACAATATTTCAGATTCCATTTGTTCAATATACATATGCCCCAGAAGAATTCCTCATATTTATATTGAGGTCTCTAAGTTGCAGAAAGAGAACAATATTTTTGCATCAGATAGATATGAGTTCACATTTTAGCATTGTAACTTAATCCATCACTGTGGAAAAGTTATTAAAATCCTTTGATCTCAGTTTTCTCATAGGTAAAAGAAATAGTAATGAGTACCTGAGAAGATTGTCATAAAGATTAGTTGAAATAGTTTGGATAATTAGCTTTCACACTGTCTGGTCATAGAAGTTACTAAATTTATGTGTTTTTTAATTCCTAAATCGTCCTCAAATTAAGATTAAACACTGGTGCATTTCACACTATTGTGAATGTCAAAAAGAAATTGGTATGAGAAATGTACACTTTGGGCGTGGCACCTGTGGCTCAAGCAGCTAAGGCACCAGCCACATACACCTGAGCTGGCAGGTTCGAATCCAGCTGAGGACGCCAAACAACAATGACGGCTGCAACCAAAAAATAGCCGGGCATTGTGATGGGCACCTGTAGTCCCAGCTACTTGGGAGGCGGAGGCAGGAGAATCGCTTGAGTCCAAGAGTTGGAGGTTGCTGTGAGCTGTGACACAGGGTGACAGATTGAGGCTCTGTCTCAAAAAAAAAAAAAAAAAAAAGAAATGTACACTTTGAAGAAATCCTTATAATTCATTTAATTACTGAATCAAAGTCTCATAACTGAAAGAAACTAATCAGTGAGTTGGATTTGAGTAGCCAAAGATACCACTGCTGTTTGCTGTATATACCACTGTTTAATTACTTTTTATGACCCAGTTTTCTTTGTATCTCACTTCTTAAGTAACACCACATTACAGGGAAATTCTTCCTTGCTCACTCCTTCAACATAAAACAGAATTTTTCTAAATTTAGATTTCCCTCAGATCTTTGATCTATCTAGATTTTTAGTCTAGATAAAATAAATTCTGTCCCTAGGTTTTATGCTAGATGTAAATTATAAACTAATAAAAGGTCACCTAGCATCCTGCTGCATTGATATTTTCCAGCTTTTATCACTATGGTACATCAAATAGGTTATGTTTTGAGGACATTAAAAAGTCTTCAATATCTTATGATTTTATAATTTTTTTTACATCCCTAACAAAATGACATATAAGGACTATAACAAAAGTAACATGCAGTTTTCCAGCATTTTTCTGTTTAGTAATAATTCTTTACATTTGTATAATATTTTATATTTCAGAAAGAACTATTCTACACTATTTTTGAGATTCTTTGGGGTACAGAGGGCAAATGTCATCACCTTTGGCATATAAAAGAAACTAAGCTAAAGAAAGGTTAACTATTGAGGTCAAAATACTAACACATAATAGATCCTAAAGTAAAGAAAAATTCTATATGAATGTTAAAACTGCAAATAAAGCTGCACATGAAACACACCTAAAGCATAATTTCATTCAACACAACCAATAAATAATATTCCATTTTTAGATCAGAAGAATATAAAAATATCCTAAAACTATTTTTTTGTCATCTTGAACAATGTGTTCTTTTTCTTGTTTTTACCTCAAGTTAAATGCACTCTTTTCTGGATCCCAAAGAAGTCTTTAACTGAAGTAAGATCACATGCATTCTTCATTATAAATTCAAAAAACCCTGAAATATTTTTAATTCCTGTCATCCGGCAATCTCTAGGTCTGTTGGAAATCCTGATACATTGAGCTTTGCTGGAAAGAAATGCTTTAATATCAACTATTATTTGATTAATGCCGTGATCCTCTTTTGGTAAAGGTTATGGGTTCGGAATATTGGTAAATTAGTGAATTTCCACAAATTACTATGAGATTTTATTTGACTTTTCAAAGTTCCATTAATAATGATTTACTACTAAGCTATGAGCTCACAAAATAAGAAGGACTTGAAAAAGCCTGTCATCAAACGCTAGAATTAGAGATATAAAATGTGCTAGACAATAATATTGTGAAAGCTGTGAGTGGGGTGGGGTTAAGATGAATGATTTGATTTAAAGATTTTAGGAAAGAAGACAGAGGTACCTGTTACCTTTAGACTTTCATAATGTGAATATGCATTGTGAAAATGAAAGATAAAACAAAACAAAACCCCACCACCACAATTACAACAGAAATAATAAAGGTAAACATTACACACTAAGAAATAGAAGGACTAACATCAAAATCAGTACTGAGGAAAATGCAGAAGTAAAGAAAGTCTGATAACTCAGTAGTAAGTGGTAAAGGAGGAAAAAAGCACAACAAAAACATAATAACTAGAAAATTTTTATAAAGTCAGAAACAAGTTAGACTATATTGGTAATAACATTAAATGCAAAAGCTTAGTCACCTATTACATAAAAGTGAATATTAGATGAAGAAAAGTTTTATATATATATATATATATATATGAGTTGGAGATTGCTGTGATCTATGATGTCATGGCACTCTACCCAGGGTGACAGCTTGAGACTCTGTCTCAGAAAAACAATTATATATCCACATATATATGTGTATATATATACATTTTTTTTTTTCCAACTCTTGGGCTCAAGCAATCCTTTTCCCTCAGTTTTTCTATTATTAGTGGAGACAATGTCTCACTTTATTTGCTCAAGCTGGGTTCGAACTCATAAACTCAAGCTTTCCACCTGCTTTGGCCTCCCAGTATGCTGGGATTACAGGTGTAAGCCACCACACCCAGCCTCATTTACTATATTTAAATCAAAATCATGCAGATTTTTAAAATTTTTATTTATTTCAAAATCTTATAGGGATACAAATGTTTTGGTTACATGGACAGCTTTGCTAATACTTGAGTGAGGGCTATAAGAGCCCCCATCACCCAGGTAGTGTTCATTGTACCTGTTAGGTAGGTTTTCACCCATCTCCACCTTCCCTTTATCCCCTGCTTGATTTCTCCTGAGATTTTCTTCCCTTTATGCACATATGTGCTCATCAGTTCATTCCAATTTAACAACAAGTACATGTGGTGTTTGTCTTTACATTCTTTAGATGCTTCCCTTAGGTTAATTGTCTCCAGTTCCACCAAAATTGTTGCAGAAGTCATTAAGTCATCCTTTTCTACAACTGGGTAGTACTCCATAGTGTACATATACCACACATTTTATTGTATACGGATGTACTATGTTGCGCTACCAATGTTGTATACAAATATACTCATATATTGATGGTCAGATGGTCACTTGGGTTGATTCCACATCTTTGCAATTTTGGATTTTGTTGCTATAAACATTTCAGTGCAGATATATTTTTAATACAAGGTTTCTTTTCCCCCCTTTGGGTAAATACCCAGCAATGGGATTGCTGAAATGAACGGTAGGTCTACTTTTACTTCTTTGAGGAATCTCCATACTGTTTCCTATAGAGAGCGTGCTAATTTTCAGACTCTCCAGTAAAATATAAGCATTTCTTTCTCTCTGAATTCATGTCATCAGCTATTGTTTTTGAACTTTTTAATAAAAGCCATTATAACTGGGGTAAGGATTTCTTTTTTTAAGTTATTGGAAAACACATTCCAAGCAAATATAACCAAAGAAAGGTAATGTAGTATTATTAATTCTAAAAATAACAGAAAATCAACAGAAATTAAGTACAGAAAGTCAAAAGGCAGCATGAGAGATACAGAAGGACACTGCCAAAGTGATAGTCATCACAAACTTGTGTGTACCTATTGATATCACTGAAATTTCAAGCTGATTTTGGAATTATTAAAATTTATGGTTTTGGCTCCAACATGTAAAGATCTTGGAAAATGTCACTACCATTTTAACAATAAAAATTGAGTAAACAAAATCAATGCCTTTTTTAGAGCCATCATAGAACTGAAGTCACATCATAAGGCAACACACTAAAATTTGGAGATATAGGTAAATTCAGATGATCACTACAAAGATTAACTTATCTGGAACAGAAGCCAATGGAGCGATATAAACTTATAGTACCAAATAAATGAGGTATTAGTGGAGATTCAGTGTGGACTAGTTCCAGAGTAATAATCTCTAGGAAGCCAAATTTTATTAGAGTCATAAAATTTCATGAGATTTGACATGAGGAAACCCACCACATTCTCAAGATGAAGATTTTTTTTTTTTTTAATATTCATGATTCTTTCAGGGTGAGGAAAAAAAATAACCATTTAAACATACACCCTGTTTTCCCTTTCACAAGGGCCTATTCTCCAGAGGAAGAGATTTTACCAGCATCTTATTGAGAAAAGAAGTTGTAGCCCTCCAAGATATGAGAAATACAGTAGAATCCCTCAGTAACAGAATGGAGCAGTCAGAAGAAAGGAATTCTGACAAAGAAGACAAAGCTTTTGAATGCTCCCAAATGCTTAAAGAGGAAGAGAAGTGGAGAGCAAAAATGGATCATTCTCTCAGAGAGCTGTGGAACAATTTCTAAAAAACAAACATTCGCCTTATAGGAATTCCTGAAGGCTCTGAGGTTGTTTCCAAAGATCCAGATGCTCTACTTCAAGAGATAGTTGAGGAGAACTCCCCAAATATGGCAAGAGTTTCTGAAATTCAGATAGCAGACACATTCAGAACCCTGGCATGACTCAAACAAAATAAAACAAAACATCTCCCAGACATATTGTAATTAACTTCACCTAAGTTAATTACAAGGAGAAAATTCTCTAAGCATCCGGAATTAAGAAAAACATAACCTATAAGGGGAAGAATATTAGAAATGACTGCAAATCTCTTTGCAGAAAATTTTGAACTCAGAAGATGGTCATCTACATTTAACCTCTTAAAACAAAATAACATGGAACCCAGGATCCTGTATTCAGTTAAACTGAGCTTCATTTATGATGGAGAAATTAAATATTTTAATAAAACTTACATGTTGAAGAAATTTGTCATAACGAAACCAGCTATCCAGAATATTCTCAGACCCATCCTCCACAATTACCAGCAGAATGGACTACCACCAAAGTAAACTCACTCTTAAACTTTTGAACAAATCCCAATGTCCACAGTGGTGAAAGATTTAAAAATATCCACTGTACTTTTGAAATACTCGACATTGAAAATATTACCAGGCTTATTGATTATTTCAATTAATGTGAAAGGCATAAATAGTCCTCTAAAGATGCAGAGATTGGGTGACTGGATACAAAATCTCAGGCCAGATATGTACTACATAGAAGAATCTCATCTTGGGTGGAAGGGCAAGATGGCCAACTGAGAGCAGCTTCCAAGGAAGGCTCCTGTCCAAAAGGAAAGATAACATCCAGAAAAAGCCCAATTAAAGCTGAAGACTGGAGCCCAGCTGAGAGAGATGATAACTGCAGGTCACCTTTGCTACGGCAAGCTGCGACTCCAAGAAACCAAGCTCCAGGTGAAAAATTCATGTGGAAGGAGGAATGTCCATCCCCTCCCCCAAGAAATCTGTGGTTTTCCTTTGTTTTACTGTCTCCTTTCTTTTCTCTCTTCATTTGCTCTTGTGAGTTTTCTATGGACAAACAGTGAACTGTGGACCTCTTGCCTCACCCCATGGGTGAGTGCTGTGGGAAGTGGGGAATACTTCCTCAGAGGGACCTTGCCGTCACTCTGAACACTCTCTTGATAGGCAGAAATATCGAACTAAGATCTTCCCTGCCATTCTGAACTTCCAGTATGCCCTTCCCTCCCTTGCCCAGTGAACCAGAAGCCTAACCCATGCTGAGACTGAGGGAGGAGGTTCTTGAGCAGTGATCCCCACCCTGTCTGCCAGATCAAGCACCCCCCCAGTAAGGGAATCTGGGGGCCATGCTGAGCCCCCCCACCAGGATCTCCACTGGCAGCCGTGCAGCCTTGTACCCTGTGCCTAGTGCCCACCCGGACCTCTTTACGAGTGGTGCCTTGACCCGCGACCCGTGACCTGTGACCCAGGCCCACCCAGACCTCTGTATGAGCAGCACCACCAACCATGACCACTACCTGTGCCTGCCCGGACCTCTGTACAAGTGGGGTTGTGACCCATGCCCTTCTGGACCTCCATACAAGCAGTGCAGCAACCCGTACCCCACGCCTGTCTGGAATTCCATATGCCCAACCTGGTCAGGGACTCGTCGGTAACCAAGCAGCACCTGCCAGGCCTCTGTAATCCTGCCCCAGCCAGGGACTCGCCAGTAGTTGCGTGGCATCGCTACCTGGGCCCCATGCCCACTGAGCCTCTGCACACCATGGCCAGGAACTCCAGGAGCTATGCAACCCCGCGTCCTACCTCCCGTACCCTCCCTGCCTGCACACCAACCCACTTGTTGGGCCAGGGACTCTGGCAGCTGTACACACTCCAGAGCCCTCCCTGCCTCTGTGTGGAGCCCTTCTCCTGGCCAGAGACTGCTGGAGCCTTGGGTTCTCTATGCCAAAGTCACCAGGCTCCAGGCACTCCCAGATTCGTATGTACTATCCCCGCCCTGTTGCTGGATCCGGGTGTGTCACACTCCAGAGCTGCTCCCACAACCAGAAATTCCTGGCTGGGGCAGCCCCAGAGGAGCTACACAGGGTCACTCCCTACAAAAATCAATCCAGGAACAATAGAGTGATCCTGCTGGGGTCTCATCTTGGAGAGACACCTCCCCAACTCAGGACGTCCAGAGGCAATGGTGAAAAACAATCATGAGGAAAAATCAATGGAAAAACGCTGGCAATATGAATAATCAGAGTAGATCACCTCTTCTAAGGAACAATAAGGCAGACAGCACAAGATGCCAGGCACAAATAGCTGAGATGTCAGAAATCCAATTCAGAATCTAGATAGCAAATAAGATCGAATTTGAATTCCAAGCAGTAATCCAAAAGATGTCTCAAGAATTCAACGAATTCAAAGAGCAAATGATCAAAGATTTTGACACATTGAGGCAAGAAGTTGCAGCCCTTAAAGTCTGAAAAACACAGGAGAATCCCTCAGTAACAGAATAGAGCAAGCAGAAGAAAGTATTTCTGACATTGAAGACAAACATTTTGAATGCTCACAAGCTCTCAAAGAGGAAGAGAAATGGAGGGCAAAAAGAGATCACTCTCTCAGAGAGGTCTGGGATAATTTGAAATAATAATAATAATAAATAAAAAACAATATTCATCTTATAGGGATCCCCGAAAGTAATGAAGTGGCTTCACAAGGCACAGAGCCTCTCCTTCATGAGATCATGAAAGAGAATTTTCCAGATATGTCAAGAGAGTCTGAAATTTAGATAACAGACAGTTTCAGAACTCCAGCATGACTCAACCCAAATAGGACATCCCCCAGACACATTATAATAAATTTCACTAAAGTTAACATGAAGGAGAAAATTCTCAAGGGGAAGAACATTAGAATAACTGCAGATCTCTCTGCTGAAACCTTTCGAGCTAGAAGAGGATGGTCATTGACTTTTAATCTAAAAATATATAAATAAATAAATAAATAAATAAATAAATAAATAAATAAATAACTTTCAACCTAGGATCCTGTATCCAGCTAAACTGGGTTTCTTTTATGATGGAGAAATTAAATACTTTAATGACATTCACATGTTGAGGAAATTTGCCATAACTAAACCAGCACTCCAGGATATTCTCAGACCTATCCTCCATAAAGACCAGCGTAATCCTCCACCACAAATGTAAACTCACCCAGAAACTTTTCATCAAATTCCAACTTCCACAGTTGCAAAAAGATTGAAAAAGTTCACCAGGCTCTTGAAAGGCTTATCAATATTCTCAATTAATGTGAATGGTTTAAATTATCCTCTAAAGAGGCACAGGTTGGCTGACTGGATACAAAAACTAAAGCCAGATATGTGCTACATACAAGAATCTCATCTTACCTTAAAAGATAAATACAGACTCAAGGTGAAGGGATGGTTATCTATAATCCAGCAAAATGGAAAAGAGAAAAAATCAGGTGTTACAATCCTATTCACAGATGCAATAGGCTTTAAACCAACCAAAATAAGGAAGGATAAGGATGGGCACTTCATATGAGTTAAATACTCAATACGATGAGATTTCAATTATTGATATTTATGCACCCAACCAGAATGCTCATCAGTTTATCAGAGAAAGTCTAACACATATGAGCAACTTGATTTCTCGAGTTCCATAGTAGTTGGTGATTTTAGCACCCCTTTAGCAGTGCTGGATAGATCCTCCAAAAAGAAGCTAAGCAAAGAAATTTTAGATTTGAGGTTCACCATTCAACATCTGGATTTAACAGACATCTACAGAACATTTCATCCCAACAAAACTCAATACACATTCTTCTCATCAGCCTATGGAACATACTCCAAAATTGACCTCATCCTAGGCCAGAAATCTAACCTCAGCAAATTTAAAAAAACAAAAATTATTCATTGCATCTTTCTCAGACCTTTATGGAATAAACGTTGAACTCAATAACAACAGGAATCTGCATATCCATAGAAAATCATGTAAGCTAAATAACCTTATGCTGAAGGATACATGGGTTATAGACGAAATTAAGAAGGAAATTACCAATTTCTTGGAACAAAACAATGAAGACACAAATTAGCAGAACCCCTGGGATACTGCTAATGCAGTCCTAAGAGGGAAATTTATACCACTGCAAGCATTCCTGAGGAAAACGGAAAGAGAGGAAGTTAATAACTTAACGGGACATCTCAATTAACAGGAGAAGGAAGAGCATTCCAACCCCAAATCCAGCAGAAGAAGAGAAGTAATCAAAGTCAGAATGAAATTGAAAAAAAAAAAAAAAAAGAATTATACAATAGATCAATAAATCCAAATGTTGGTTTTTTGAAAAGATCAATAAAATAGATAAACCTTTGACCAATCTAACCAGGAAAAAAAGAGTAAAATCTCTAATCTCATCAATCAGAAATGATAAAGATGAAATAACAACAGACCCGCTAGAAATTCAAAAAATCCTTACAAATATTAAGAAAAACTTTACTCTCAGAAGTATGAAAATCTGAAGGAAATTGGAACATGCCACCTTCCAAGACTTAGCCAGAATCAAGTGGAAATGTAGAACAGGCCTATACCACATTCTGAAATAGTATCAACCATACAAAATCTCCCTAAAAAGAAAATCCCAGGGCCAGATGGCTTCACATCAGAATTCTACCAAACCTTTAAAGAATAACTAGTACCTATATTACTAAACCTCGTCCAAAACATAGAAAAAGAAGGAACACTATCCAACACATTCTATGAAGCAAACATCACCTTGATCCCTAAACCAGGGAAAGACCCAACAAGAAAAAATTATAGACCAATATCACTAATGAATATTGATGCAAAAATATTCAATAAGTTCCTAAGAAACAGAATCCAACAAAACATCAAAAAAATTATACACCATGACCAAGTGGGATTTATCCCAGGGTCTCAAGGCTGGTTCAATATATGTAAATCTATAAATGTAATTCAACACATAAACAAACTAAAAAATAAAGACCATATGCCTCTCTCAATTGATGCAGAAAAAGCTGTTGATAATATCTAGCATCCCTTCATGATAAGAACACTTAAGAAAATTGGTAT
>CAUYPK010071031.1:0-13412 GCA_963574355.1 Loris lydekkerianus | reverse complement strand
CAAATTAATCCACATGAAAAAAGCCAACAATCCCATATATCAATGGGCAAGAGACATGAATAGAACCTTCTCTAAAGAAGACAAATGAATGGCTAACAAACATATGAAAAAATGTTCATCATCCCTATCTAATAGAGAAATCCAAGTCAAAACCACTCTGAGATACAATCTAACCCCAATGAGAATGTCCCACATCACAAAATTTCAAAACTGCAGATGCTGGCGTGGATGTGGAGAGAAGGGAACACTTTTACACTGCTGGTGGGACTGCAAACAAGTACAACCTTTTTGGAAGGAAGTATGGAGAACTCTCAAGGAACTCAAGCTAGACCTCCCATTTGATCCTGCAATCCCATTACTGGGCATCTATCCAGAAGGAAAAAATCCTTTTATCATAAGTACACTTGCACTAGACTGTTTATTGCAGCTCAATTTACAATCGCCAAAATGTGGAAACAGCCTAAATGCCCACCAACCCTGGAATGGATTAACAAGCTATGGTATATGTACACCATGGAATACTATTCAGATATTAAAAAAAATGGAGACTTTACATCCTTTGTATTAACCTGGATGGAAGTGGAAGACATTATTCTTAATAAAGCATCACAAGAATGGAGAAGCATGAATTCTATGTACTCCATTTTGATATAAGGACAATTAATGACAATTAAGGCCATGGTGGGGGTGGAGGAAGGGGAGAGCAGAGAGAGAATGAAGGAGGGAGGGGTGGGGAAAGGAAGAGCAGAGAGAGGGAAGGAGGGAGGGGTGTGGGACCTTGTTGTGTGCCACACCTTTGGGGGGCAAGACAGGATTGCAAGAGGGACTTTGCTTAACAAATGCAATCAGTGTAATCTGGTTTATTGTACCTTCAATGAATCCCCAACAATAAAAAAGAAAAAAACACACAGACAAACAAACAAAAAAACCAATCTCTTGTTACTACTAGACCATACTTTGAATGCAAAACAGAAGCCACCTTGTGTGTTTTTATGATGTGTTCCAAGTTTCTGAACCTTTTCCTTTCAGGTGCTAGCCCAGGGTGAGTTTCTAGCATTGACTCCATGTCAACAAAGTAGAAAACTACAGAAAATAATGCAGATTTTACAGCTGAAAATGTCCTTGGGAACAATTACTCCAATGTTTCCCAAAGTGAACTCTAAGAAACAACATCATTCTGGGTGTTAAGTAATAGAAGGTTTTTGTGGTTAAATAAATGAGGGAAATACTGGATTAAAAGTAGTTGATGGCTTGTTCCCCTCTTTGGTATTTCTTAGAGCATGTGGCATATGACAGGTCCTTGTGTGACATCATTTCATTTAATATTGTTTCCCTAGAACCTTGATTAGGAAAAAAATAGTGAAATTCCTAAAGGGCCTCCGGCTATGTAGATGCATATTCTGCCCACCTCTGCGTGGGCTTTCTCTGGATACCCAAGTTTCCTCCCTCATGCTAAAGATGTGTGCACATGCTAGATAGAAGCATGCCTAAAAGCTCTCGGTTTGCATGAGCATGTGTGTGGGGAGCAGGGGCATGTGTCCTGGGATGGGATGGTGTCCTGCACAGTGTGGTTGTTTGTACACCTTATACCCTGAACTACTGAGATGGGCTCTGGCCACCTGTGACCCTGAACTGAAATAATCGGAAAAAAAATTATCTTCCCTGTTTTTATTCATCTTTCTTAAATGTAAGCATAGCTCACAATTCACAATTTAATATCTGACGTGTCTTGGGTTTTTATTTAGAAGTTTGGAGATGTCTTTATAACCAGAAATATGTCCTAGGAACTTACCTATTGTTTATATGGATCAGCTTATGGTAAAATTGGTTTTGTTACACACGCGCCATTTTTGTCAGCCCATTTAACAAATGCAGCTCCACCTTTGCTCCAGCAAACTGCAGCTCAGTGAAGTCACCAAGTGACTTAGACAACTCCAGAAGTCCTGCAGAGATAGGGAGCCTGCCGCCCTCTGATTTCAATATTGTTCTTTTTTAAAGCACCAACAGAGGCAAGAAAACCTTCATCTTTCTCTGCTGCACTCCTTTTAAGGAAAGACATTGTTCGTGAAATCTGGATTCAATCGAAAGGCCACACTTCAGGAACTAGAAGGCCACAGGTGGCCTTATGGCTGCAGGTTCCTCACCCCTTTGGGGTAGTGTTAGAAGAGAAGAGCCACATGGTGCTTGGCTCCAAGGAGGCAATTTCCCAAATAGCCACAAAGCAAGAGGGCAGCATCCCAGGAAGACAGAAAAACTACTCTCAGCTTTTATATCCCAAACAAGTCAGCAATGAGTGCACAAGACCAACATCTAGCATCCTCCTTGCCCTGTCTGGTCAAAAGCTTCTAAGTCAAAGCTGTTTTTTTATTAGACAATCCTATTTGTTTATTTTATTTTTAAATATTCACTCAGTAAATTTAATCCTTGTCCCTGGAATTCTCTTTATTTTCCTAGATAGGATAAGAATGAACAGCTGGGCTGCTGTGTTGTCTCTGTTGCCAGTGTGCATTTGCATCCCAAGCCCCCAACACTCTTTTGTTCCCAGACGGTGCCTGGCTCACTTTGTCTGGCTACTGTCTGGCATGTCAGCTTACACTACCTCAGCTCCCAGCTGTTCTTCTCTTTCATGGTAAGGATTGTTCTTTGCATTAGACTCAAGCATGGTTTTGCTCTTCCAGAGGGCTAATCTGTTTCCACAGCAACCTTTAAAATGGAGTAATTTGATGCAAGACCTGTCTAAAACTTTCTTTTTCACTAAAAGTTTTTGCATGTGTGCATAAATACATATGTGTACTTCCAAGCTAAGCACTGCTTTCAGACAGAATGTTCATAGAAAATCTGACCACATTTTCAGCTAATGACAATGTCCTAGTTTTTGTTTTAAAAAAAATATGTCTACATGAATAACTTAAATAAGAAAACCTATTTTATAAACAACATTTACATTTAAAATTGTAAATGAAAAAAATAAAAAATAGAGCTTATTTTATGTCAATTTTTATATAGCCTTATCTAACCAATAATACCCCAAATCTTTTTAATGGAAATGTGGAGTATATAACAGTTGCAATAGCTAATGTATCTATTTAATTATTATTATTTTTTTTAGAGACAGAGTCTCACTTTATCAACCTAGGTAGAGTGCCGTGTTGTCTCAGCTCACAGCAACCTCCAACTCCTGGGCTTAGACGATTCTCCTGCCTCAGCCTCCCGAGTAGCTGGGACTACAGGCACTGGCCATAAGGCCTGGCTATTTTTTGTTGCAGTTTGGCCGTGGCTGGGTTCGAAATCCACCACCCTCCATATATGGGGCCAGTGCCCTTCCCACTGAGCCACAGGCACTGCCCAGTCTATTTAATTCTTAACTTGGACACTGCCTGCCCATTTTCAGTGTTGGGTGGTTTTTCAGCAATGTCATTTCCTTCAGGTAACTTAAGCAAAAGTCTTAGAGACATTTGTAAAATGTATACTTTCTTACAGGCATTAACTATGAAAAATTCTAATTTTGTTCACTATATTATATAACTTGGAATGCAACAGTACTAGACTGATGAGATTCTAAAAATTAGGAAACAAGGAAAGTGGAGCAAGATGGTAGACTAGAGACATCTCCTTACCAGACGCTCACAGAGACAAAAGGGAGAGAGAACTCCAGCCACCTCTGGCTGGGGGATCCTGCACAGACACATCTCTCTGGGGGAATAGTGAAGCAGTAGGAGACTCCAGGAGCCAACAAGGAGGTCAGGAGCTGAGGAAGACCACTACCGAAGGCAAGTGCCTGGGTATGGGCAGAGGCTGCCTGGGTCCTCCAAAGGAGGACAAGAAACAAGAAAGACCTGTCCTACAGTTTTTTGTTTTTAGACTGGGTTGCTCAATGGAGCTGCCTTCGAAGGAATTAAGTGAGAGAGAGAACTGAAAGAGCATCCATTGGCTTGGATTGAATCACTGAGCAGGTTGGAACTCCCATCAGTTTGGCTACTAGCAGGACACTGCCACTGGGGGACGGCATCCTAGGAGAAACAGTCTGCAGGGTCCTAGTACATGGCCAGCTCTGGTGTGCCTGAGCTTGGGCAGCCATCCTTGGGAAAGCCACTTTGTTGCCAGGGAGAACTCTTTGGAAGATTAAGGTGTGCCTCTTAAGAAATTTGTTGAGAGCTACATAATCCCAATTCTGTGGGCAGCTGCCTCTGGGAAAGCCACTTTGTTGCAAGGAAGCACTGTTTGGAAGGTCAAGGTGCGCCTTTTAAGAAACTTGGTGAGAACTTCAGCATCTCAATCCTGTGGGATTGAATGCTAGTGAAATGACCAAGTCCTAACTGAGGGCAAATAAATCAGCAAGACAGAACAGTGTCTCCTTGGCAATTAGATAGTGGCTTCCAGCTCCCATCTTATACAGCAAAACCAATGTATGTGTTCTAATACCACAGTACCAGAGGTACCCAGGCAATATATTGCTATTTATATACACACATATATACATACATTAACTTTTCCACACCTGGCCTTTCTTCATTGCTTAATTTTTTTTCCTTAAGATTTTTTGTTGTTGTTTTTGTTATTGTGTTATGTTTAGTTTGGTTGTATTTTTTTTTTTCATTATTATTTTCTTCAATAGCAAAGGCTCCTCCATTTCTGCTATGATTTTCCTTTTATTTCCTTTTATTATTTCTTTCTTTTTTATGTCTCTATTATTTTTATTTTTTGGTAGATATTTTACTACTTTTTAAAAATCTTTCCCACATACATTTCTCATACAACAATGGAGATATCCTTTTTTTCCCTTCACTTTATATAATTTTCTTTATCTTTTTTAATATTATTATCTTTTTTTGATATGCTTTATTATGTTTCATTTTGTATTCTATTTATGGGATATAGCATCGCTCTGAGACCTGGACTGGGGGGGTGACACAGAACTGGTCTGGCTCAAAGAGGCCTTGAGATCATGGTCAAGGGTATTTATGGTCTGGCCTTTGTCTTTGGAAAGACAGTATTGGGAGGTCAGCACTGTGTTATACTGCTGATTCCACATTTAGTAGAAGTGGGGTCTTGCATTTGTCTGGGCTAGTAAGGAGTTCCTGTCTTTGAGGGACCTATCCAGCCCAATCTCCCTTCAGTGTGTAGAAATTGCAGATGTGGGTTAAAGCACCCTACTGGACACCAGAATGTCTCCTATCTTTCTCTTTTTTCTTTCTTTCTTTTATCCTTTTTTTTTATTACCAGTTTTTTCCTTCACTACCCACATTTTTCTTTATCATTTTCTTTTCATTATCCCTTCTTGTTCTTTACCCTTCTCTTCCTTTTGAACCTACACCAAAAAGAAACTTAATCAACTAATCACAGAGACAAGGTAATGTCAAGTGAAGGAGAAAGTGAGAGGAAAAAAAGGTGGAAAGGAAGTGAATAAGAAGAAAATATACACAAGGAGGAAACAACAGAAAAATTCTGGCAAAATGAAAAACCAGAACAGAGTGACCCCTCCAAGGGATCATGAGGTAGCTACCACAGAAGATTCCACCCATAAAGAAATAATGGAAGTGGCAGAAAGGGAATTTAAAATATGGATGGCAAAAACAACAGAAGGAATTTAAGAGAAAGTGGAAAATAATCAGAAGAAATTCAAAAACAGAACCAAATACTGGATGAAAAATGAAGAATACAGAAAGAATATAGCAGAGCTTAAGGAATTGAAGGACTCAATCAAGGAACTTAATTATGTAATAGAAAGTATCAGTAACAGATTAGAACATGGAGAAGAAAGAATCTCACAGCTAGAAGATAAAGCTCTTGAGCTAACCCAGGCATTTAAATTAGCAGAAAAAAAGAGAGAAACAGCAGAGTGATAACTTATAGAATTATGTGAAGTCATGAAGTTTTAAAACATACGAATTGGTATTTCTGAAGGTGAGGAAGAATGACCCAAAGGAATAGAAACCCTACTGGAGGGTGTCATAAATGAAAACTTCCCAAATTTCATCAAAATTTCTGACACACTCCTTTTAGAGGGATATTGAACTCTGAATTGCCTCAGCACAGAGCATCACTGAAACATGTTATAATGAACCTGTCCAATGTCAAGATGAAAGAGAAAATTCTGCAAGGCACCAGAAGTATGTTCTAATTGACCTACAGGGGCAGATCCTTCAGAGTGAGAGTGGACTTTTCAGCTGAAACCATTTTTAAGCCAGAATAGAACAATCATCTACCATTAATTTTCTGTAACTAAACAATTTTGAGCCCAGAATTTTGTATCTTAGTAAATAATCTTCAAAATCAATAGAGAAGTAAACTCTATTACTGACATGCAAAGATTGAGGAAATTCACCACAACACTGGCTCTACAGGAAATGCTTAGACCTATTCTCCACACTGACCATCACAATGGAAAACCAGCAAAGTAAACACATGGAAACTAAAGGACAAAACCTAGCTTCCACAATGGTACAAAGAATAAAAATAAGGAATAGACTTTCACAAAATAAGGTGAATAGAACTCCACCATATCAATTCTCTTAATAAATGTGAATCACTTGAATTCCCCACTAAAGTGGCACAGGCTGGTCAATTGAATAAAAAAACACAGCTATCCATATGATGTCTCCAAGGAAGACACCTAACCTCAAAGGACAAAATATGACTCATGGTGAAGGGTTGGAAAAACAATATTGCAGGCAAATGGAAATCAGAAAGAGGGGTCTCAATCTTATTTATAGATACCAGTGGATTTAAAACAACTAAAATTAAGAAAGAAAAAGATGGTCACTTCATACTGGTCAATACAATACAACAAGAGGACATTTAAATTCTAAATATATATGCACCCAACTTAAATGCTCCCAGAATTATAAAACAGACTTAATTAGTCTGAGCAATACGATAGCCTGTAAGACCATAATAGCTGGGGACTTTAACACCCCTCTGACAGAACCATGAAGATCCTCTAAAAGTACACTAAACAAAGATACAAAGGACTTAAATGTGACCATAGAACAAATGGGATTAGACAATACAGAACACACCATCCCAAAGCCAAAGAATATACATTCTTCTCAGCAATGCATGGTATGTACAGCAAAATAGACTAGGATACAAATCAAACCTCAACAAAATTAAAATAATTGAAATTATACCTTTTATCTTTTCAGATCACAAGGCAACAAAAGCGAAACTCTAGTGTAATAAAAATTTTCATCTCTACACAAAGGCATGGAAATTAAACAACCTTATGCTAAATGAAAGATGGGTCAATAAATAAATAAAGAAAAACATTATTAAATTCCTTGAACATAGCAATGATGAAGACATATTATTGCCTATATCTGAAAAACAAAAAGAGAGCACATCAACAACCTAATGAATAATCTTTTTATTTATTTCTTTTTAAAATTTTTTTCTTTTCCTTATTTTATTTATCATTATTTTCTAATGAACCATTGTAAGGAAATAGAAAAAGAAACAATGTAATTCCAAACCTAGCAGAAGAAAAGAAATAACCAAAATCAAATCAGAAATACATGAAATTGAAAACAAAAGAATCATTTAGAAAATTAATTAAATAAAAAGTTGGTTCTTTGGAAAGGTAAATAAAATCAATTAACCATGGGCTAGATTAACCAGAAATACAAAAGCAAAATCTCTAATAACCTCAATCAGAAACGAAAAAGGTGGGGTGCGGGTGTGGAGGTGGATACAAGATGGCTGACTGAAGCCAGCTTTCCACAGAGGCTCCCATCCACAATGAGAGTTAAAGGACAGAAATTTAGCAAGTAACCTGGTGGATTAGAGCTGCACCAAGAGAGAAGGTTGAAGAACACACATCAACTCCACTGAGGAAAGCTTTAACCCCAAGGATACAAACAAAAGTTACAAAATCCGTCACCAAGCAGATGGGAGTCCCCTCCCACATGAGAAAAGCTCCGAGTGCCCCACAAACAAATGAGCAGAGTTCAAAGGGCCTCCCACTACACTCCACAGGAGAGACCCTCTAAAAACTTGACTTACTTCCTCTACTAGGGTGCCATGGCGTTCTCTTGCCAGGCATGAAACTGTATATATTGTCTCTATGCAAATCTGAGCTCCTAGCACTCCCCTCCACTCTCACTCTGAGATCTGGAGGCCTGCCCCACAGGAGTCCAGTATCTTGGGTGATTTCTTGAGGGGTGTGGACAAGGCCTAACCTGAAGCTGGTCAGTGCTGACTCTACAGCACAGGAGTGAGGAGAGGATGGTCAGCTGAGAAGGAAGCACACCAGAGCAGCAGTGCCCCGAGGTGCAGAGCAGCAGCAAATCTTTTGGCAACAAAGATGCTCACTCCCGGATATTCTGAAGCGACACTGCCTGTCTCCATGGCCAACCAGAGGAGGCCGGGCATCTACTTAGGTGGCAACCACCATGGAACAGATCTGGGACAGAAATGTAGGCCCCGTAAGTAAAGGGTTTGTCTGAGGCAGTACCGGTCTGGGTGGAGTGCAGGGAAAAATGCAGAGCCAGGAAGTTTCCAGGGCAGGGCTGACTCAGAGGAGCACTTTACTGAGCCTAAGACGCACCCAACCCTCAGTGGATTATCAGCCTATAGACAAAGGAAGACAGGAGGCTAGAACTGACAGGTAACCAAATACAATCCTGCAAGAGCAAAGACAGGGCCTGAGGCGCAGGCTCTAGGAACTCAGAAAAGTTTCTCTTCTGCAGGGGAATTTATCAGGGACAGAAAAAAATTCTCGCAAAGATGTTCTGTTCTTTTCTGTCAGTAACAGCAATCAGGGGCGGGGCTGGAACTGAGTGAACACCCCCCAGCCTCGATCAAGCACCCAAGGCTGTCAGGCCTCACCTCCCCCTGCTAGATAGAGGCAGAGCGCAGCAGCCTGGCTGAGCAAAAATAGATTTCCTTGTCATTCAGGCAGGTGCAAACCCCTGGAGTATTTGTTCACTACAGACAACTGGGTCACAGCCCTGCCGGCCTATCAGTGACTGGGTGTGACAGAGGTGCAAGGTGGGGAAGGAGGCATCAACCTTCCCAGACTGATCTATTTGCTGGTGTGTCCTCCTGACTCCACAGAGCACTGGAGAAAGCCATATATGAGTAGTCACCAGATCCCTGCGATCCAGTGCCAGAAACCTTTTAAACTCTCCCACCTGAGACAGGTGCTGACTGAGACAATTGATTTGGACCTTTGAACTAAGCCATTCATGCGAGGACTATTCAGGTGGTGCCCTGGGTGTGTGGTTGTAGGAAGGTTTGATTTTCCTTTTCCAATTGTTGCCTGTGAGAGGCGGGGTAACTGAATTGCTGGTATTTCTCCACAGCTGAGACTTCAACCCAGAGTAACTGTTTCAATAGGGTCGAACAGAGACCAGCTGAAAACAAGACAGAACCACTTAGCCCCACCATACCAAGCAGGTCCCAAGTTTCTCAGGCCATAGCACTGTACAGGTCCTCGACAAACCTCCAGGGGGAAAATCAAAAGGTGTAAAACAATCATGGGATGGAATCAGTGGAAAAACTCTGGTAACATGAATAACCAGAATAGATCAACCCCCCCCCCCAAGGAAAGATATGGCAGATGTAACTGAAGATCCCATACATAAAAAGCTGGCCGAGATGTCAGAAATCAAATTCAGAATTTGGATTGCAAACAAGATTAATAGAATGGAGGAAATTTTGGAATTTGAAATTCGAAGAGAAATTCAAAAGTCAGAATTAGAAATTCAAAAAGAAATTCAAAATTTTTCTCAAGAATTTAATAAATTTAAAGACAAAACCACCAAAGATTTTGGTGCACTGAAGCAAGAATTTTTAACCCTCAAATATCTGAAAAAATACAGTAGAATCCCTCAGTAACAGAGTGGAACAAGCACAAGAAAGGATCTCTGACATTGAAGACAAACCTTTTGAAAGCTCCCAAACTCTCAAAGAGGAAGAGAAATGGAGAAAAAAAATGGATCATTCTCTCAGAGACTCAGGGATAATTTGAAGAAGGCTAATATCTGCCTCATAGGAATCCCTGAAAGTGATTAAGTGGCCTTACAATGCAGAGAGGCCCTTCTCCATGAAATTATGAAAGAGAATTTACCAAACATGCCAAGAGATTCTGAAATTCAGATAGCAGACAGTTTCAGAACCCCAACATGATTCAGTCTGAATAAAACATCCCCCAAGCATATCATAATTAACTTCACTAAAGTTAATATGAAGGAGAAAATTCTGAAAGCAGCCAGATGTAAGAAATCCATTACCTACAAAGGGAAGAATATTAGCATGACTGCAGATCTCTCTACGGAAACTTTTCAAGCCAGAAGAGGGTGGTCATCGACTTTTAATCTCCTAAAGCAAAATAACTTTCAACCCCAGATCCTATATCCAGCTAAACTGAGTTTAATTTATGATGGAGAAATTAAAAACTTTAATGACATTCATATGTTGAAGAAATTTGCCATAACCAAACCAGCTCTTCAAGATATTCTTAGACCTATCCTCCATAATGACCAGCCTAATCCTCTACCACAAAAGTAAACTCACTCAGAAACTTTTGATCAGACTCCAACTTCCACCATGGCAAAAGGATTAAAAATGTTCATTGGACTTTTGAAAAACTCGATACCCCAAATTTTACCAGAGTTATCAATATTCTCCATTAATGTGAATGGCTTAAACTGTCCTCTAAAGACGCACAGGTTAGCTGACTGGATACAAAAACTCAGGCCAGATATTTGCTGCATACAATAGTCACATCTTACCTTAAAAAATAAATATAGACTCAGGGTGAAAGGATGGTCATTTATATTTCAGGCAAATGGTTACCAGAAAAAAGCAGGTGTTGCAATTCTATTAGCAGATACAATAGGTTATATACCAACAAAAGGAATGAAGGATAAGAATGGCCACTTCATATTTGTTATGGTTTATACTCAATATGATGAGATTGTAATTATTAATATTTATGCACCCAACCAGAATGCACCTCAATTTATAAGAGAAACTCTAAATGACATGAGCAACTTGATTTATTCCAGCTCCATAATAGTTGGAGATTTCAACACTCCTTTGGCAGTGTTGGACATATCCTTCAATAAGAAGCTGAGCAAAAAAATTTTAGATTTTACCTAACCATCCAACATTTGGATTTAGCAGACATCTACAGAACATTTCATCCCAACAAAACTGAATATACATACTTCTCATCAGCCCATGAAACATACTCCAAAATCGACCATATCTTAGGTCACAAGTCTAACCTCAGTAAATTTAAAGGAATAGAAATTATTTCTTGCATCTTCTCAGACCACCATGGAATAAAAGTTGAGCACAGTAACAATAGGAATATGCATACACATACAAAAACGTGGAAGTTAAATAACATTATGTTGAATTCTAGCTGGGTCAGAGATGAGATTAAGAAGAAAATTGGCAAATTTTTGGAACAAAATGACAATGAGGACATGAATTATCAGAACCTCTGGGATACTGCAAAGGCAGTCCTAAGAGGGAAATTTATAACACTGCAAGCCTTCCTCAAGAGAATGGAAAGAGAGGAAGTGAACAACTTAATGGGACATCTCAAGTAACTGGAAAAGGAAGAACATTCCAACCCCAAACCCAATAGAAGAAAAGAAATAACCAAAATTAGAGCAGAATTAAATGAAATTGAAAACAAAAGAATTATAAACAGGTCAATAAATCAAAAAGTTGTTTTTTTGAAAAGGTCAATGGAATAGATAAACCTTTGGCTAACCTAACAAGGAAAAAAAGAATAAAATCCCTAATCTCATCAACCGGAAACAACAAAGATGAAATAACAACAGACGCCTCAGAAATTCAAAAAATCCTTAATGAATATTACAAGAAACTTTATTCTCAGAAATATGAAAATCTGAAGGAAATTGACCAATACTTGGAAGTATGTCACCTTAGCCAGAATCAAGTGGAAATGTTGATCAGGCCCATATCAAGTTCTGAAATAGCATCAGCCATACCAAATCTCCATAAAAAGAAAAGCTTGGGACCAAATGGCTTCTCATCAGAATGCTGACAAATCTTTAAAGATTTGTACCTATATTAACTCAACCTATTCCAATTAGTACCTATATTAACTCAACCTATTCCAAAATAGAAATTTAGAAAAAGAAGAAAGACTACCAAACACATTCTATGAAGCCAACATCATCCTGATCCCCAAACCAGGAAAAAACCCAACAAGAAAAGAAAATTATAGACAAATATAACTAATGAATATGGATGCAAAAATATTCAACAAGATCCTAACAAACAGAATCCAGCAACACATCAAACAAATTATACATCATGACCAAATCAGTTTTATCCCAGGGTCTCAAGGCTGGTTCAGAATCTGTAAATCTATAATATAATTCAGCACATAAACAAATTAAAAAACAAAGACCATATGATTCTCTCAAATGATGCAGAAAAAGCTTTTGATAATATCCAGCATCCCTTCATGATTAGAACACTTAAGAAAATTGGTATAGAAGGGGCATTTTTTAAACTTATAGAGGCTATCTACAGCAAACCCACAGCCAATATCGTATTGAATAGACTTAAATTGAAATAATTTCCACTCAGATTAGGAACCAGACAAGGCTTCCCATTGTCTCCACTGCTCTTTAACATTGTAATGGAAGTTTTAGTCACCACCATTAGGAAAGAAAAGGTGATCAAGGATATCCATATAGGGTCAGAAGAGATCAAACTTTCACTCTTCGCAGATGATATGATATATATCTGGAAAACACCAGAGATTCTATTACAAAACTCTTAGAATTGATCAAGAAATACAGCAGTGTCTCAGGTTACAAAATCAACATTCATAAATCAGTAGCCTTTATATATACCAACAATATTCAAGTTGAAAAAACAGTTAAGAACTCTATTCCATTCCCAGTAGTGCCACAGAAGATAAAATATTTGGGAGTTTCTCTAACAAAGGATGTGAAATATCTCTATAAAGAGAACTATGAAACTCTAAGAAAAGAAATAGCTGAAAATGTTAACAAATGGAAAAACATACCATGCTCATGGCTGGAAAGAATAAACATTGTTAAAATGTCCATATTACACAAAGTTATATACAATTTTAATGCAATCCCTATTAAAGCTCCACTGTCATACTTTAAAGATCTTGAAAAAATAATACTTCATTTTATATGGAATCAGAAAAAAACTCAAATAGCCAAGACATTATTCAGAATTAAAACAAAGTAGGAGAAATCACGCTACCAGACCTCAGACTATACTTTAAATTGATAGTGATCAAACAGCATGGTACTGGCACAAAAACAGAGAAGTAGATGTCTGGAACAGAATAGAGAACCAAGAGATAAATCCAGCCACTTACTGTTCTTTGATCTTTCACAAGCCAATTAAAAACATTCAGTGGGGAAAAGATTCCCTATTTAACA
>CAUYPK010071029.1:0-15339 GCA_963574355.1 Loris lydekkerianus | reverse complement strand
CTATAACCCAGTTACAACCTAAGAATAGGGGAAAGGGGGAAAGGGAGAAGAGGGAGGGGGGAGGGGGTTTGAGGGAGGGGTATTGGTGGAATCACACCTACGGGGCATCTCACAAGGGCAAGGGTGAAACTCAGCAAATGTAAATGTCATGCCACGGTGACTGGGAAAATGCCAGGAAGGCTATGTTGAATATTGGGATGAAAATGTGTCAAATGGTTTATGAAGCTAGTATATGATGCCCCATGATCATATCACTGTACACAGTTATGATTTAATAAAAAAAAATAAACTATATACTTCCTTTAATCCAAAATGATTTTCCATGCCCTTGTTGTGCTTTATTTCTTGGCTTTAGGTTTCTGGTCAAATATCACACTATCAATACCTTATTTTTCCTGCATAGCAGTCACGCACATGACACACGGTGTGCCTGTTATCTGTCATCTGTCTCTAATCCGTCTCTCTCATAGTCACCTGTGTGCTTCACTCTGGATGAGAGCTCTGCTCTTTTCCCAGAAATTCAAATAGCTCCCAAAAGGCAGCACTTATTCAAGAAACATTCATTCAATAAACAGATGAGTGTTACGTGTCTCACATGTTTCACAAAAAATAAATCTTTTGATAAAAATGCCTGGGGCTCATATAATTGGTTAGTTTTTGAAATTTGATGAAAAATACAGCCCATAGATCTTAGAGGTGTATAGAACCTTAAGCATAAGAAATGTGAGAAGATTGGTGATATATTAAGATACATTATAATTAAATTACTCAAAACAGTGACACAAACAAAATTCTAGAAGCATCCAGAGGAAAAAAAGATAGTAGCTCCATAGGAATGATAGTAGGAATCACAGTAGACTTTTCATGAAAATAAGGTTTCCAGGGGGACAATGGGGCAGGCGTCTCTAAACTAGGGAAGAACTAAAGGAAGAGGGGAGGGAGCAAGAGAAAAGAAAAAGGAAGTGAAAAGGAGTAAAAGTCAACCTAGAGTTTTATACTCTGTGAGCAGATGTTTCAAAAACAAAAGTAAAATGGTCACTTTGAGAAATACAATAGCTGAAAAATTCAACCCTACCTGACACTCACTAGAGGACGTGTTGAAGGTGGTTCTCGAAGCAAAACGGTGACACCAAGTGGAAATACTAATATATGTCTATAAAAAGGAAGAAGAGCTGCATGGTAGGTCAATGTGTAATGAGTGCATAAGATTTAAAAATTATCACTTCAATCTCTCTAGAAGGTAATTGACCTGAAACACATATAACAATGCGGCATGGGGTTTATAACCATGTACAAGTAAGAAGTATGACGGTCACGTGAGGCCTGGGGAGAAAGAGGATGCTGCTGCTGTCAGGTGTTTGTGGTCGTTGCAACAGGAATGGGAAAAGAATGGAAAAAATCAAGGAGAGCAATAACTGGTTCTCTGATAACATTAATTAATAAACTTAGACTAGCAGAAAAAAAGAGAGAAAACACAAATTATCGATGTTAGGAATGAGAGAGGTGATGTAACTACTGATTGCACAGATATTCAGAGGATACAAAAGGAATACTTGGAACCACTGTGTCACACAAAATTGATAGCTAAGGTGAGATAGACCATTTTATCTCAACAATGTCAAGCTATAAAAGCATACCCAACAAGCAATACATGACCTTAATATTCCTATATCTATTAGATAATTGCAGTGTATTTAAAATTCTTCCCCCAAAAAGAAAACTCAAGCCTCCTGTGAATTCTACCAAAGATCTAAGGAAGTAGTAACACCAACACTGCCCTACCCAATGCCCAAAATAAAAGGAAAAAGAACATTCCAACTCCTTCTATAAATCCCAGGTACCCTGATACCCAAACCAGACAGACATGAGAAGAAAAGATTACTGTACATCAATATATCTCAGAACACAGCCACAAATATTCTAAATACAATTTTAGGAAATCAAATTTAATAGTATTAAAGAATATTAACTAATTATCAAATGAAATTTATCCCGAAATGAAAGGTCAGTTTAACATTTAAAAAAAAATCAATGTAAGTCATTTGATTAAGAGAATTAAAAAGAAAGACCCTATGATCTTCTCAGTAGATGCACAAAAAACACTTGACAAAATATCACACGTGTTCCTGACAGACACTCACTAAGCTACGAGGATAGGGAAGCTTCCTGCAACTAATGAAGGACAGTAGTGAAACATGTACAGTTAAATTCCACTCACAGTGGAAAAACTGAGTGTTCTTACCTAGGATCAATCGAGGCCAGGAGCGGGGGCATGTCTAACTCACCACCTCTATTCCATACTGTACTGGAAGTTCTAGTCTGTGCAGCCATCCAAAAGAAAGAATAAAAGGCATCCAGATTGGAAAGAAATAGTATGTGAAAATGCTAACTGAATCTACGAATAAACTACTAGAACTAATAATGAAGTTTACCGAGGTTACAAGATGTGAGATCAATATAAAAATAATTGTATTTCTATGTACTAGCAAACAACAATTAAAAATTATGATCATAAAATATCACTTACTAAAGCATCAAAAATATGAAATATTTTAGGGAAAATACAGCAAAAGATGTGAAATATGTGTATGTTAAACACTGCAAAATATTGGTGAAAGAAATCAGACTTAAATAAAAAGAGAAGCATATTCTGTTCACAGTTCAGAAGACTCAGCATTGTCAAGATGTAAATTCTCCCCAAATCAATCTTTAGATTCAACATAACCTCAATGAGAATTCCAGAAGTCATTTTTTGGGGAGGGGTATAAACTGAGAAGTTGGTTTGAAAATTATGAGAGAATGCAAAAGAGATAGAATGCCAAACAAATTTGGGAACGGATATAGGAGTTGGAGGAATGATGCTGTATTATTTCAAGACTCATCATAAAGCCACATTAATCAGGGCAGCGTGAGACTGGCAGGGCAGCTGAGCAGGGACCAGGAAGAGGGCAAATGCAGAGGGATGGGTGATTTTTGACAAGGGTGTAAAAATAGCTCCATGGACAAGTGATAATGTTTTCAGAAAATAGTGCTGGAATGTTTAGATGTCTAGATGTAAAAGAACCCCTCTAATCCATACCTCATGCTATATATAAAAATTAAATGAAATTGCATCATCGACCTTAACATACAACCTAAAACTAAAAAATTCTAGAAGAAAACTGAGGAGAAAATGTAAGTCAAAGATTTCTCAGATGCTGGACAACATTGGACTTGCTCAGAATTAAAACTCTCTGCTCTTTGAGACACTGTGAGGAGAATGAAAAGGCAAGCCGCAGACTTGGAGGAAATACTTGCAAATCATATCTCTGATAAAGGACTTGTATCCATATTATACAAAGAGTTCCCAAACTTAACTTTAAAGTAGCAAACAACCCAATAAAAACATGATCCAAAGGTCTGGATAGACATTTCACCACAGAAGATAAACAGATTATAAGCAAACACATGAAAACAGGCTTAGCCATATCTGACAATAGAGAAGTAAAACTTAAAATCACAATGAGATACCATCACAAATTTACTATTAATAGAATGGATAAAATTAAAAAGACATAGCACATGTTGGCAAAGATGCGGAGGAACAGGAACTCTCATACATGGCTGGTGGGAACATAAATGCTACAGACACTCTGCAGAAAAATTTGGCACTTTCTAAAAGTTAAACACAAACCTGCATGTGCTCCAGTCATCTCATTCTTTCTTTTCTTTCCTTTTTTTTTTTTTTTTTTTTTTGGAGACAGAGTCTCATTTTGTTACCCTCAGTAGAACGCTGTGGCATCATAGCTCACAGCAACCTCAAACTCTTGGGCTCCAGTGATCTTCTTGCCTCAGTCTCCCAAGAAGCTGAGATAACAGGCGCCCATCACAACACCTGGCTATTTTTAGAGTTGGGGTCTTACCCTTACTTAGGCTGGTCTCAAACTCCTGAGCTTAAGTGATCCACCTGCTTCAGCCTCCCAGGCTACAGTGTGAGCCACCATGCCTGGCCATCCCGTTCTTAAATATTAACTCAAGATTAATGTAGGTATATGTTCATCTAAAGGCATGCTTACAAATGTTTGTAATAATGTTACTTTTAATAGGTAAAGATCTGGAAAGAACACAAATATCCATTAATTGGTAGATGCTTAAACAAGTTGTAGTATTTCCATGGGCTAGAGTACTACTCAGCAATAAAAAAGATAAATTATTGTTACATGCAGCTATATGGATAAATATCAAAATAATTATGCAGAGTATGAAAGGTAGACAAAAAGGGTATATACTTTATCATTTATTCATATAAAACTTTAGAAAATGCAAGTTAATCAGTGATGGTATAATGTAGGTCTGTGTTTGACTGATATGGGGACGGGACCCTGAATGGCAGGAGAGATTATTACAAAGATAAATGAAAATTTGTGATGGTATCTCATTGTGATTTTAACTTTCACTTCTCTACTGACAGATATGGCAAAGCCTGTTTTCATGTGTTTGTTTAAAATATACAATTGATAAGAGTTGATATATGTATACCCTCGTAAATCTTTAGTATTATCAACTCTTATCAATTGTATATTTTAAATACATACAGCTTACTGTATACCAATTTTGTCTATTATATGTTAGTAAAACAATATTTGAATTTAAAGCATATTCTTTTGCTCTGATAGTCAAATATAAGAGATTAAAAATTATTTAGAATTATACATTATAATTATTTACAATTATACAAAAAATTTATTTACAATTATACATTATAACTGATGCCTCTCTAAACTTTAATGCTTTTCAGATTTTGGTTTGAAGAAATAATGTTTTTCTTATGACCAAAAGTATATTTAAGCAAAAGGATATTGAAAAATTTCCCTTTAAATGTGTGTTTTTTCCTCTGTAATGAAATTGAATTTTAACAAAAACTGCGTTTGCAGCAGTGAATGTGCCTACAAAGTACCCTCAATGCACAGGCCCGTCTAAAAAGCGCCATTTTAAGACATGAGACACCTGTTTCTGTTCATTCCTGATACCTGGCTGCTCTGGTGTGTCTGTGACCCCTGAGCAGGACTCCATCACTCTCTGTGTCTCAGTGTGCCACAGGCTGACCGGTGAGGGCAGTGCTATGTAGTACCCCGAAGACCAACCTGCTAACGGAGGAGCTTCCTTCTCTCTAAGGGAGGTGAGTTTACAAAGGAGCTGGCTGAATGCAGTGATTTCCTGCTGTGACTCTGGGGTTCCAGTGGTTGCAAGTTTGGCTAATTTAAGTACTTCCTCTGATGAGACTTGATCTAGCTGTGGGAAACTGCTGCCTTTGAGATAAAATGCAGGTACTCACATTTAAATAGACTTAGTTTGGCGTGTAACACATTTTTATGAACATATCATGGCATGAATAATTGCTGTAAGAGACTTTTTATGTCCTAACAATGATATTATTATATTACAAAAACATTAAAAGTTATGTCAATGTTAATTATAAAAAGAAAGTAAACTTACCCAAAAAGAAAGTAAATTCAATATTGGGTTCAAAAATTATTTTGATTCACTTTTTAACTTAGAATAATAGAAAGGTCAATTAATATATGAACAATGCTTTACTAACACCATTTCCCTAAATAGTCATAGTTTTCACTAAGTTTTGGGTGTGATGTTTCATTTTTGGCCCTTATGGCCCAAGGCATCTAAGTGCCTCTCTTTAGCCTTCTTCTTTAATTATCAGCCCTCTGTTTGCTTAACTTCCTGTGTTCCTCTTCCCGCCAGCGCCCTGAGTCGTCTCTGTAGCCACAGGGCCCTGGCTGACTCTAGGAGGCTTCTTGTCCTCCCTGGTCCTAAGAAACCATATTTCTGTTAGTTTCCAAGTTCAGGCTTTCTTTCTGTGTGGAGGTTCCCTTTTTACTCATTTTTCCCAGTAGGCTGTGCTCCATTGACAATACATTTTTTTGTGTTATTTGAATAAGGATTCTGCGGCTGCAGATAACTGATACTGAGCCTGTTCCTCTGGCTTTACGTAGTTCAAGGCACATCACGTCTCTGGAAAATCATTTCTGCCTCATGGACACTATTCTTTCTAGCATCTATTCCTATGGGATAATAGAAAGAGGTTGTATTACCACCTGGCAAATAGTAACAGATATAGCATCTGCAGATTATATATATAGGTAAGTTGCACAAAAACTGTTCTTAACTAAGTGGGAATGTCATTAAAATTTAATATTGGACAACAAGAGATGCAAGTAAGTTCTCAGCCATAAATGCTGCGGGGAAATACAGGAGAGCAGTGGGACAAGGAGAGATTTAGTACACTCTGGGGAAAGGAGCTTCTGGAGGGACGGTGCTCAAAGACACTCTTCCTAAGGGCTGAAGTTTGAACAGAGTGCACAGTTAGTTATGTGGTTGTCAACAGGAAGAGAGTCTAGTCAGAAGGGAAGGTGAGTGCGAGGTGGGCGGGCGCTCCCGGGCAGGACCGTGTGTGATGAGCAGGAGTCCAGGTTGAAGCTCTCAGGCAGGACTGTGTGATGGGCAGGAGGCTGGGTAGGCGCTCTGAAGACTGGGCCCTGTGTGATGAGCAGGAGGCTGGGCTGTGTGATGAGCAGGAGGCCAGGTGATTCTCCTAGGCAGGGCCATGTGATGAGCAGGAGGCCGGGTAGGTGCTCTGGAGACTGGGCCCTGTGTGATGAGCAGGAGACCAGGCCGTGTGTGATGAGTAGGAGGCTGGGCTGTGTGTGATGAGCAGGAGGCTGGGCTGTGTGTGATGAGAAGGAGGCTGGGCTGTGGGATGAGCAGGAGGCTGGGCGGTGTGATGAGCAAGAGGCCATCCAGAGGGCCTGAACAAGGTGTGTGGTGCAGGTGAAGGATTCGGAGGTGCTGAGAGTAGAAAGAAAGCTATGGACACTTATTGCAATGGAATGAAAAGGTCAGGGAGAGACATGTAACCCATTTATGGAGCACAAATTGAATAGAGGCATGTCTGAGGATTCATGTTTTTTTTTTTTTGTTGTTGTTGTTGTTGTAAGAATTAGAGAATAGGGATGAACCACTTACAGCAATGGTTAACACAAATTTCCAGCACAGAAAATAAAATCGTGTAAGTAAAAATGATGCCATCCAGCGTTTCCCCAACATGCTATGAGAAGCTGTCAGAACAGGCTGTACACACGTGCAAGCCCAGGAGTTTAACTACAGCATTGCAAGTCATTGAAAACCTTCTTAACATGCGCATAATTTTAGTTTTAATTTCTTCTGTATCTTGTTTTTAAAAAAGATTTTCACCTGTATGCCACATTTGTTACTCATCATTCACTTTAGAAACAGGTTGGAAATAGGCCATTTCTAAAATTTTAGATAAAATGCTAGTTGACATCTTTAAGCCCAACAGCATTAGGTCAATTCTGCTCACTGTGGCTGCTAATGCTGGAAATGTCTCCACGTGACCACAGTGACTCCCCGTGCTGGTAAACACAGTTGGAATAGAGGAACTGTAGCACTGCTCAGGCCAGTCAACTCAAGTCCTTCCATTTCCACTTACTTGTAAATCCCTGGTCTACTCAGGACAGAACTAAAGCCCAGCCAGTTTGCTATTGAGGCATCCGTTCCTGTTTCCAGGTGAGGGGCGTGATCTGCACCTCGGGATACTCCTGTGTGACAACTTGCTACGTGAGCGTCACGGTGCTCAGAGGACTGGTCTCTAAGTTTGAAAAAGATTATGGAATATGACTGTGAAAGTGGTTTCTTTTTTCCTCAAAGAAGATTTTATTACATTTAATGGACTTTCAAATTAAAGAAACTTTGACATTGGAACAGGGATAATCCTTATGAGTATCAAAGATGTGGAAATTAAAGCGATTCCCATCAGTGGTTTCATTCTGGGAATGATTTCCATGCTAGTTGCTATTTTATGCCCTGCATAAATGACTCGGTGTGCACCTAAGGGCCATTTTAATGTGTGGCATCTGGGTGGACACCTGGAAGCTGTGAAGTTTTGAACTAAGGAGCCATTAATGCTAAAAAAAAAAAAAAATAATAACATTAATGTTGATTATCCTCTTTAACTTGTTTCACCCACAACTGCTCAATCATTCTGCAACCAGATTACTGCCAGGTCCATATGCTTCTGTGTCACTTAGGCTTGACTAATTAAAATGTTCTGTTATGGGCGCCACATAAAGTTAATCTCTGAGATGTCTCTTTAGCCAACTGAAGAGACTTTCGATGTTTCATGAGAACTAATGTATGAATTTCTTTTAATCTGCCAAATACCAAACATGTGATTTAAAATTTTATGTTCCATTTGACTTCGATTCAGAGAAAATCTATGCATCTAAGCTGTGTTTTAAGCCGTGCCAAACTTGAAAATCTATAATCTTAATATATTTTTAAAAATATTTTCCTTCAAATTTACTCCTGTTAATGAATATCAGAATATTTTTAGCCAAGTAATCTATGAAAAGTAATTAATCTTCATCGATAAGAAAAGAAATGCAAACTATAACATCAATTAAATGACATTCCCTTCTTTCAAATTGTCAGAAATATGTAAAAGATAATAAGCAGTGTTGGCATTCCCAGACCTTACTAATGTGAGTTAAATGGACAAAATATTTAGAAGAGAATTTGGCAGTGTATAACAAATGCTTGATATTTTCATGTTCTTTGATTCAATATCCTTCAAAAAGTGTTATGAGGAAACAACCAGATGTGCACAAATATTCATGACAAAAAATTGATCCTAGTGCTACTCAAAACACCAAAACTTAGAGATATGAACAAGCACCAGTACAAAAACAGACTAACAACTTGTTTCTTCCACGTGACAGATAAGTGTAGTGTTTAAACCTTGTTTTTGAAGGCTAATTAATGCTATCATACTCTTTGAGATGATAATCTGATGAGTAAGAAACATTTCACGAACAAACTGATGTGTATTTATAGAAACACCAAACTGAAGGACAACACGTTGACATTCCTTACTTTATTGCCTTTTTATTGATTTTAATCTATCTGCACATTTCAATAATAACATTTTTATAACCAGGAATAATTTATTAAAAACAAACAAGTGATTATGAAGAAAATTTCACGAGATATTTTTGAATGGCTTTAAAATGTATCTCTTAGAGAATAAATATAGTATATTTATTTTAAAACTATTTAAATTTTTATATTTTCAAATATTTTTCTCCAGCAAAATTTTAGACTTCTTGAGATTGAGCCTATGTCGCTTACTTCATTTCTTTCTGCCTAATGTTTTTTGCAGTGGTAGAAACTTGAGCAGAAGTTCACAAGTTTTGCCACACATTAGAATCCACTTGGTGGAGTTTTGTCAAAGTACATATGCCCAGATTCTGCTTCTAGACAGTCTCACCCAGTACGTCTGCTGTGCCACTAGTGATTTTGATATACACAAACTCTCAGAATCAGGAATCAGTTGTTCAATTTAATTGATAGTAAAAATCAGAGACACGGTGCTGCTCCTTATGTTGGGTAGACAGCCAGAAGTCTGGCTCTCCTGGGGAAGGGAGACAGGCAAGGCCCCCAGACCTCACCTTGGTGCTGCCCACCTTAGTTTTGTCTCAAGTGGTTGCTCACACCTGGGGAGGAAGGACCGTCCTACCAAACTCCAATCAGAACTTAGCAAGCCAACTGCAAAAGGGTGTGAAAGGTGACCTAGAACATCCTTAAGGGTCATTTCCTTGATCTTCAGCTTAAATCTACACTGTGGTCCATACCCTACAATGAGCTCTGAGAGGCTCACAGGAGGTCCATGAACCTCAATGCTCAGCGAGTCTCTGAGTCCGAGGTGACCTCTGCACCACCAGGTGGGCCTGACCCGGGCAGTGTAAAAGACAGTCACTGGCTGTAACCCAGGTCTCTTGGTCTCAGCACTGGGGATCTGCTCACTATATATGGTGACGGGATCTCACTCTGTAACCTATATATCTTGTTCTTTCTTTGTTAATCTACCCTTCTTCTTTTCAATAACCTTTGTATCCTGCTTGCCTTATTTTGGGGTGTCTGGGCATTTTTCAACTAAGAATGCTCCAGGAACCAAGGACCCAGGGAGGTGCCTGAAACCCCAACATTCTTTCAGGAGATGGGCAGCTTTCTTGGGACCCAACACTTTGAACTTTATTAGTGACAAACACGTACAGATCATCCTTCTTTCAAGTTAGTTCAAACAGGTTCCCGTGAACACTGGTTCCGATTGTGGTTGGTGTCAGGGTACAGGGATTACTTTCAAGAAATAGTAGTCTCATTTTCTTTCTGATAATGGCAAGACATGAACAGATACACAATAAAAATAATTTCCTTTCGTTTTGAGTGTGAAATCTAAGTCAGGAATATTCATGCAAGCACCAATTTGGAAATAAGAGAACAAGTAAATTTTAAAAACTAGGTCACATATTTGTTTAGGAAAATGTAATCATTCTCACTTTCTGTTATGGAGCTGTTGAATTTTTTACATTTTATCCATTATTTCCAGCATCATTAAAGAAATAATTTTCAATCAATTCTTTGACACTTCCTCATAAAACAGGACAGCAACAAGGGTCAATGCTGAAGAATTCCCAAGATACACGCACACAGGTGCACACACAACCACACACATGCACACACATGACACAGGCACATGTGCACACACATAATGCACATGAAGGCAGATATGCACATGTACACACATGCAAACACACATACACTCGTGCACATGTACACACATACGTACACACGCCTAGGCACCCACATGCACACACCACACACATGCCCAGGCACAGTAGTACTTAACATTTTTCACGTTTGAATAGTCAGGCTCCACCTGCTTAAAGCTTGGAAGACAGGGCCTTACTTCACATAAAGGTTTAAGTGACTGAAGGAGATTAAAAATGTGATTTTTCCTCTCCTTTGAATGTATAGAAACATATTCTTGTTAATTCACGTGGTATCCACATTTTGCCATGAAAATGAGCAAACTATTTTTAGTCAATGTGAGGAAATAAAACCAGAATGCTTGAATTGTAAAAGGCAGTTAAAATCTAAAATCTTCATGCTAGTTGTACCTTAAATCCATTGTATTTGAGCTACCCATTAGGTTCTAGAAGGGAAAAGAAATTGCTAATGCGATACTTGAGGCTGAGTGGGTGTTTACAAACTCATTGATCAACAAATAAAATTTCTTTGGAAACTTTTAAATAAATATTTCCAGAGATATGTATTTCATAACATTATCTAAATGTTTAAAATACTACTGTTGTCAAATTCTTTCTTTAATCTATTTTAAAAGCCTCCTGATTTGATTTAAACTCTGCTAAATCCAACTTTTTGTTCCTGTGAAGTAGGAAAACATTTGCCAACCATTTTTATCAGATTTTAGAATTTAAATATCAAAGAAGTGCGGAATATTCCTGGAGAGTGTTGTTCTCAATTAACTAAATGGGAATGAACCTGGCAGGTAAATAGTCTTTAGAACTGTATGAGTTTGCACCAGTGCATTATGGTAGCTAAATTAGAACCTCTGGGTAAAGAGGAGAGGAAAAAACTCAAGGCCCTATTAAATCTGCAGTGTGTCGGATGTGCAAAGTGTACATCAAATGTTCTGTAGTGAAGTCAGGGAAAGCTTACTTAGTTAATTTCCTTTGGTGAAATTCAGGATAAGGGTTTTGGTAGAAGACCAAAGATTCTTTCAGCAGAGGAACATATTTCCATGTTAGTGAAAATTTCTCTAGTAATTATTTTTATAGATTTTCAAAGCTGAGGAAAATGTTCCAGCATCTTGGTAACACATAAGTTAGCTCTGTGTAGGGAATATCAGTCCTGACTGCAAATCTCTCTTTCTGGATATCAAGTCCTCAGAGGATCTGTGCACAGCCCTCATCTGTGCACAGCAGTGAGGGCCCCAGAAGTGCAATCCTGGAAGCCAAAACCGTTAAAAGTAGTCCTAATAATCAATGCAGAAAAACATGATTATTTCATAAACTTTTTGAAAATGTATTAAAAACTATCCTAACTATCCTATTTAGTTATGAATGTGTAAGGTAATGAACAAAATATTAGAAGTAATATTTATCCAGTACTATGTAATTTAAAAATTAGAAATATGGAACATTATTCTGTTTCTTTATAAAAAATCTTATTAGGAATAATTTAAGCACTGCTTACCTTTGTTGCATAAGTTTTGACACAAAGTGAGATCTTTTCTATGGCTTGATAAATATTTCTACTCTTTTTTAAGCTTGGATCACTTCTAAGTTTTATCCTTTGCATTTTCAATGTCATGAGCCATCTCCAAGGATTTCTCTAATGTGGAGATTTTTCTGGTGTTACTTCTTATGCTGCTAATTTTCCCTTCAATAAGTTCCTCTGGCTGTGTACCTAGTGTGTCTCTGTAGTGTCAGTGCCAACATCCCACTGTCAGCTGTCTCACTGATAAACAATGTTTACATACATTTTAAATCTGAAAAGTTATTTGTACAGTGCCCCAAAGTTTCTGACATGCTGACATGGTGCTTGGATATTTTCCACCACATGCTTTATGTCCTTTTTCTTCCCAAATTCAGCTAAAGAAATGGCACACTATTCAGTGGTAGAATCAATGGCTGGTCTGAAAGTCCATTTAAGATAACACTATGGACTCATAGGCTTTGAAAGTTGAAATAACTCCTTGGTCCAGTGGCTGAATTAAGGAAATTGTGTTTGGTGGTATTTTCATTCATAATTTTTCCATGTACCCAAGAGAATCACCTGAAGGATTATCCAGCAGTAGAAGTGCTTTAAAAGTCAAACCACTTTGCCTGGAGTAGATCTCTGTCACTGGGATATTAAGGAGGCAACATAACTACACGTTTTACTATCTATTCATACGTAACAGGTGCATAGTGACCAAACACCAAAAGACTTTGAAAGAAGTGATGTGGCTTGTCCCTGATGATGTGCACGTGTTATTTCTGTAGTAATGTGTAGATTGGAGAGATAATAGCAAACTGTTCTTTTAATAACTCACAGTTAATATGCCCTGGTAACTGAAATCAGTACCATGTAGTTGGGGTACCTGTGTTATTGAAGCCATGGTAACTGAAATGAAGTCAGAATAGCCTTTACTGAGTTCAACAAATTGGTTTCAGTCTTCTGTACTTAACATGAAAATGTGCCCAGCTGCTCATTTTTTTCAAATGATAGCAGTAAGCTTCAACGAGTAATACATAATTTTAATGGGTCCACGTTAAAGTATAGATTATTATGTTAACTTCTTTACACTAGTCAGGGAGATGGTAGTTGGAATCCAGCTTCCTTCTTTCTGTGTGGCACAAGAAGGCAGTAAGAAGAAAGATTCCATGTCCCCCACACTCAGTCCAGCAGCCACTGCAGACGGCATCCGGGGTGCTCTTCTGTGCAGAATGGAAACCATACGTCTCACATCTAATTAGACTCAGATCTCCAGTGTGTGCCCTACCCGGAGTGGATTCTTAAAGAAGAAAATATGCCCACAGACACGTTCATAGCATCCACATCCTTGAAAACTTGTGGAGATTTTGGGGGGTAGGTAATGCCTTTTGAACTGTATGAGTTTGCACCAGTGCATTATGGTAGCTAAATTAGAACCTCTGGGTAAAGAGGAGAGAAAAAACTCAAGGCCCTATTGGGAAAAGTCATCAATCTAGAAAATTAACAAAAAGAAATGGGTTTCTCAGGTTCTAGTGACTAAAATAAACTTGTAACAGGTTTGTTGAAAAATAATTTGCACAATATAAAATGTTTGTATGTCTCCTCTGCACGGGCCAGCTGGTGGTCACCAAGTCCTTCAGGGTTTCAGTCCAATGCTGCTGCTGCCAAGTGGAACACACTTGGGACTGTAGTGTTTGGGCAGGAAGGTATTATCTGATATTTTTCAGGAACACAAGGAGAAAGATACTCAGCATTTACTTTTATGAAGAGTATGGTGTGTGCATGGATGCGTGTTATCAAATACTCATTCTGGAAGTATTTAAGGTGATATAGAGGTAGGTAAATATTGAGGTTCAGCTAACATATACTGAATCTTCACAGTAATTTTAGGATACAGCTGTTCTCCCTATTTTACAAGTGAAAGAAGGAATTTCAGCAAGGTTGAGGGACTTGACTTAAGGACATGCCTGGTGCGCTCTGGAGCCGGGATGTGACCCTGCGACTTGGGACGCTCCGCACATTGGCCTAGAAGGCTCCCTGTCCCGGGATGACTGACAGAGTAGCACGAGGATACGTCGTGTTTATTGTGGGTTATCACAAGCCAGGTGCTATCCTGAGCGCTTTACATGGGTATTTCACTTAACCCTCCCGAGCATTCTGCCAGGTCAGCTGTGTTACTTCGTCAGCGCAGACGAGGAAGCTGAGGTGCGGGGTGGGCGTCCCGGCCGGGTCGGGACATGTGGGGCTCACGGAGACCCGGCTCTGAGCCCAGCGCCAGCCTCGCCTCACTCCAGCACCTACAGCCACCGTCCACCAGAGAAGGGACTTAGAACTTTCCTTCCTGGACGGAAAGGGGATAGAATGAACCGGAAGAGTGGGAAGGAAAGGTTTTCGTGACTTTCAAGGTGGATTTTTCTGCACATGTGTTAAATCTCATTGTAAGAATGAATCTGTTCCGTGTACATTGTAAACATTGACGTTTTGGATTTGAAGCCTTAATTTACTAATGCAGCCCGAAGTTTTAAATCTTGAAATTATTTTCCAACGCACTAAAAAGAAACAAAATACAAGGATGAGAGCGCCCTTCAGGAAGGTTTCTGCTGCGGACGCTCTGCCTGTGCTCCCGTGCCTGGGGTAGCTTAGGGCTCGGGTACGTGGGACTCGGGGGAGCGCAGGGCTCAGGGCAGCGCAGGGCTCCCGAAGCCGCGGGGCTCGGGGCAGCGCGGGGCTCGGGGGAGCGCGGGGCTCAGGGCAGCGCAGGGCTCCCGAAGCCGCGGGGCTCACGGCTGCTCTTCAGGACTCGTCCTCCTGGACCGTCCACGAAGCACAGGCGTCCTTCTCCACGTGCTGCTTCTGTCTTTGTTTCATTTTCTCCCTTTGCACTGATGACCATGAACCCCAAGTTGAGATAGATGCTTCCCACTCAAATTGGAGACCACGGGGCTTTTCCGTAACCATCTTTATTGCACCTGTATCTCACTTTATTTCTCTCTGAGAGCACTGGTTCTCAAGGACCAATGACAGAAAATCTCATCAGTGCTTATTTTTTTCTGTGTAATAGCGCACGTCCAGCAGTGTCAGGGTAGCAACATTAATCACCACTAAATGAATTACTGAACCTTCAGCATCTCAGCGCTTTCGTGCTACTATTTATTCTTTTTTTTTTTTTTTTTTTTTTTTTTTTTTTTTTTTTTTTTAGTTTTTATG
>CAUYPK010071027.1:0-51173 GCA_963574355.1 Loris lydekkerianus | reverse complement strand
GGAGGTGGGTGGAGGGAGGGTGACTGGTGAGATTACACCTGCAGTGCATCTTACAAGGGTATATGTGAAACTTGGTAAATGTAGAATGTAAATGTCTTAGCACAATAACTAAGAAAATGCCAGGAAGGCTATGTTAACCAGTGTGATGAAAATGTGTCAAACGGTCTATAAAACCCATGATTGCATTAATGTACACAGCTATGATTTAATAATAAAAAGGGGGGGGGGCTCTGTAAAACACGAGTAGCGAAGAAAAAGAAATTAGACCTTGTGAAGAAGTGTCACAGCCAACCCAGCAGCTGCTCCAGGTCAGAAGCCACCACTCTTCACTCTGAGCATTTCCTGGGGTCGAGCCCAGGCCTTGGGGTCAGAGTTCAAGAGAAAGAAAAGGAAGTTTTTTTTGTGGGGGGTGGGGGGTGGAGGAGGGGTGTATACAGAGAAGAGACTGAGGAGGTGAAGCAGGTGAATGAAGATGTCAGGGAGGACGCAGAGTCGTCTCCCAGTGTGCTTTCACTATGAAAAGTTGTCTTCTCCATTGCTTAATTCAAGGGCAGGTAGTGAAAGTGTTTCTTAGAGGAGAAACTGAGGCAGTGAGAGGTTAAGGAGGTGACTGGGGAGGGGCATCCAGGGCTTCTGACTTCCCATCCAGCTGCTCTTCCTCCTCAACCAGGGCCAAGTCCCAGACCACAGAAGGTGCAGTAGGCATCCAAACAAAGCAAAAACAAGCAAACAAACAAAAACAACAACAAGCAAAACATGCCAGCCTCTCAGCAGCCTTGATCCAAACAAAAGGACCAGGCATTTGAAAGACATTAACCAGACCCTTGCCTAAGGGCCACATTTTCAAGTCAAAAAGTATCACAAAACACATACTGATCCTATCTGTGGCTCTTATAGGAAAGGGATAGTAAAATTTTAAAATTGTCTGCACCTCTGAAACATTTCGGAAGGCATTGCTGTTGGAAGTCAAATTCCCTGGGTAGGAGAGGCTTACACATTTCCAAGTCAGCTGTCTGCTCCACCTTTACCCTGCTTTTTATTTTAATTCCCTGTCTTTCTTATTAAAACAGAAACAAAACAAAGATTTTCTTCTAATTTTAGAAGCAAATGATATCCATTTTAGACAATTTGGAAAAAATACAAGTATCAGCAATAAAAATAAAAGCCACTTATAAATGCAAACATACCCATACTTTGGACCTACATATGGGGATTGGATTTGAACAGACCCAGGATCAAGTCCAGCTCTGTCTCTCAATATTAATGAGTCACCAGGAAAATTGCTTAGCTCCTGTAAGACTCACTACATCCACTGCAAAATAAACTGACCCAGCGTGCCTACATTGTAACATGCCTAAGAAATCAAAAGTTGCATGCCAGGTGGCAGGCATAATAGCACTTGGCAGGTTTTATTGAAGACTCTTCCAGACGGTGAGTCCAGTTTCAAGCAAAGGTTACCAAGCTATCACCAGACTAGCTAGGATTTGACACCCTTACCTAGAATGAGGGGGGAAAAAAATGCACATTTGCTACAATTCTTGCTAATATTTTTCCCAGAGATATTCTCCAAAGTTGAGATTATAATGTATCTAGAATTTTGTATATTTTATGTAGTATTATACCATAAATTGCCCTGATAGTATAGACACTCAAATATTTAGGATAGCTGCATAATTGAGCATTGCATACATAATCCTCAATTGCTGGACTGAAAAGTTTGTTTGTTTATAAATGATGTTCAAGAGAACTCTTTTGTTTGTTTATCAAACTCTAGAAACCTTAGATTTCCCCTTACATAAAATAAGATTGTTAGATCAACACTTGGGTTTTTTTCTTTAGGAGTAATATCTTGATGAACTACTTTGTACATTATAGACTTGATCATTTTACTCTGGGTATAATAACAATTCAGTCTTCTCTATCCTCAGATTAAATATTCCACCTTTATATTTTTAAATGGTACAAACCAAGTCACCCCCACTCTGTCATAGATAAGTCAAGTAGTACTTAGAACTCTGAGTTCTTTCCCAAGGCAATGGGGTTTGCATATGTGCAGTTGTTAAATTCAAAAAAGCTCATGTAGCACTTAACATTATATAACAGAAGTATTGCCAATTGTTTTCAAAAACTGTGTTAGGTTTAAAAAATCATTTATGAGCAAATGGATTCTAAATCCCAAATTGAGACACTATGTAGTGACTTTACCTGCCCACCAAAGAGGAACCCACGCCCCAGTCGCTGGGCACATCTGGTGGCCTAGTTAGCACAGAGCTTCAGGCTGGCAGGGTCGGGGCTGTTTTTGAATTGGCACAAAGGTTAATAAAGGGGCTTGTAGGAGGTCAGCACTGAAGACCTGGAGGGGGGGACATCTTAGACACCTAGCATGTCCACTTCAGTACACTCAGTCCGTCTGGGGTCTACTGTCCCTAACTTCCTCAAATCTTTCTCTCCTGCACATTTCCCACTTTCACATATCAGCTCAGGTCCTCCTTATCACAAGGCATTGAGAAGGCAAATAAACGCAGCCAGGACCCTGCCAGGGGTTTGCATAGATGTAGGATCAGAACTTCCTGTTAGGAAACTAAAGGGATTATCAGGAGACCACTTGAAGTGCTTGTCAGCTCTACTAACATTCCTTAAAATGCCGTGGTTTATTTCCTGCTTAGGGTGCTGGCAAGTTAATTGGAAAAAGGACAGCTCTAAAAGTTGGCCTTTGTTGGCTTCCTTGCTTATATGATATTTTTCATTTCTTTGTGAGAACACTTCTTGTTAAATATTGTTACACGATGGTTTTAATGTTTGCATGATATTCTATTCTCCAAATTTATCTTGATTTAATAAAATACTCTTTATATGAAGGTTTAGTTATTTTTTCTCTAATTTTGATCTGTATAAACTACACAAGGATGGGCATTTTTCTAGCTATAAAATATAAATGTCCATGACTATTTTCTTAAGACAACTTCCTGGAGAGAGAAATGGATACACAAGATGCCTTCCAGAGAAACCACACCAAGGTTCATTCCTATCAATAAATACAAACATATATTTGTAGTCCATACTCAGACATAAACACCGATGTATCAGCCAATAAATAGCATGAATATGCTCAAACGCATAGGTATATACATATATCTAATCTTCATTTAAAATGTTTAGAACAGGAAGTTGAACTATGGTAGCTCTCAGTTTTTTTCACTTAAAAAATTCTGGCTCTTCGGCGACACCTGTGGCTCAAAGGAGTAGGGCGCCGGCCCCATATACCCGAGGTGGTGAGTTCAAATCTGACCCCGGCCAAAAACTGCAAAAAAAAAAAAAAAAAAAGAAAAGAAAAGAAAAGAAAGAAAGTAAGAAAAGAAAAGAAAAAAAAATTCTGGCTCTTCTAAAAATAAGTATTCTAGGTGAAATTTAAAATATTTTATCAAATACCCAATATCCAAATAAATTATTTTATGGTTTTAAATGGAATTGTACTTTCTTTCTTTTTCTTTTTCTTTCTTTCTTTCTTTTTTTTTTTTTTGAGACAGAGTATCACTATGTCACCCTGAGTAGAGTGCCGTGGCGTCACAGCTCACAGCAACTTCAAACTCTTGGGCTAGCGATTTTCTTGCCTCAGCCTCCTGAGTAGCTGGGACTCCAGGTGCCTGCCACAAAGCCCGGCTAATTTTTGGTTGCAGTTGTTATTGTTTAGTAGGCCTAGGCTGGGCTCGAACTCGCCAGCTTTGGTGTATGTGGTCGGCGCCCTACTCACTGAGCTACGGGTGCCGAAACAGAATTGTACTTTTTTTATAAGTTAACTCATGGATAAGCGACAGTCTTTTAACACTTAGTTTCTACTTTACAGTGTTCCAGGTTTTGCCATTGAAGTCTTTTTAAGCGTTGGAAAAAGAAAAAATTGGTAATCTTATTTGAATTTCTCCTAAAAAGACATTGATAGAAGTCTTTCTAGATGTTATGTAATTCTGACTTCATAGGAAATGGTAACTTTTTTTATGTTAGAGCCTAACAAATATTGTTGATCAATAGGAAACAGTGTTTATTTCATTATGTTAACTTTATAACTGATGATTTTAGAAGGTCTCATTAATTCCAGTAGTTAAACTATGTTTAGTTAATTTTCTTCAGTTTTCTAGCCAGAAAATAATATTGTTAGCAAATGGTGACAATTTTTTATTTTATGTATATTTAATTATATATATTATACATAGGTCTACTACACTTTATATGTATGTACATATATACTTTTCTCATTGTGTTGCATTTGTTAACATTTAAAGAACAATGCTGCATAATATTGGGAATAATCGAAATTCCTTTTCCTGACCTTAATGAGCCTAAGTTAGGCATAACATCAACTTCTTATTTTATCAAAATCTAAAGTGCACAAGGGGAAGGTGTTCAGCATACCCCCTGGGTAAAGGGCTCAACTAAGCTTGAACTTCACCTCAGGACTGAAATCAATGTAACCTAAACATCTGTACCCTCCACCAGGGAGGTGGCTCACACCTGTATCCTCGCACTCTGGCAGGCTGAGGCTGGTGAATTGCCTGAGCTCAAGAGTTGGAGACCAGTCTGAGCAAGAGTGAGACCCCATCTCTAAAAATAGTTGGGTGTTGTGTTGGGCACCTGTAGTCCCAGCTACTTGGGAGGCTGAGGTGTGAGGATCATTTGAGCTCAAGAGTTTGAGGCTGCTATGCGCTATGATGCCACAGCACTCTACCAAGGGTGACAAAGTGAGACTCTGTCTCCAAAGAAAAGAAAAACAAACGAGCTATTTGTATCCTCAGATTAATTGGAAATAAAAAAGTTTAAAATATATATATTATTTTTCACACTTAAGTAACATAGTTTTTGAGAGTTTTATTCCAAATGTGTGTTGCTTTTAGGCATATTTTGAGATGAATAAATGATGTTTCTACTTTGATGTGTTGATAATACAGCATGAATACATATCCTCACATTAAATGATGATCCTCATATACGTAGGCTAAACCCTAGTTAGCATGGGATATTAGTCACGTAGTATGTTGCTAACTTAATGTTCTTTAATTATAAAAAGTTGATGTTTTAACTATACTCAAGAGTGAGAGTAATTTGTTTTGTTAGTATGATTTGTTACCTCATGAAAATAATTGTAAAGTTTTCTATGTTATTCTCACCTCTGAAAGGTAGCGTAAGAATTATTTCTTCCTTGAAGTGTGTAAGACCTACACAAAATGCCATCTGCGCTCTGTGTCTTTGGTTGGACATATGGTAGATGCTGTATTCTAACAAATTTTAAAATTTCTTCTGGAATTGTACAAAAAAATTTATCTATTCTCAAATCAATTTTTACAATTTAATTTCTTTGTAGAACATCATTTACATTAATAATACGTTTAAAGTTGTCAACACTGTGTTGAAATAATATTTTTAACAAATGGCCTATTGATTCTTTTCATAGATATAATTTTTTTTATCCCTATATAGGTTTTCTGTCCTTTCTTCTTAATAGCAGAGATGTATTCTTAGTTTTAGGGGGGCTTTTCAAAGCCCGTTTCAGGTTAACCGATTTTTATTGCCCTTTTAATTCATTAATTTCTGCTTTATCATTATTATCTCTGTACTTCTCCTTGAATTCTGTTCATTGTTCTTTTTCTTGATTCAACTGAATCTGTGATTTACTTACTTTCTTTTTTTTATTTTTGTGCTTAATAAACACTTCTACAAATCAAATTGTGGTTTTTGGGCGAGCCAGAAAGGAAAATTAAAATAAGAAAACCATATGTAGACTTGTTTTAGATATGCATCTTGAGTGAGTTCTGAAAAGTGCTAGAGCAGTGTTTTTTGACATTTTTCAGCCTCTAGGGTAGGGTTTATTGTTGTTATTATTGTTAATTTCAATCAAACACAGTGGCAGATATGATGGAGACTATTATGAAAGTTTTGAGATACACAAAAATCAAAAAACATAAAATCTGTGCCTACAGAAACAAATAAAGCCCTCTCAGTAACACTGATAAGTCAAACAAGTTGAAACTTGCATGAGTGTATCAGAAAGGACTGTCGACTGTGTTTCTTAGAAGTGAAATAATGGACCATAACAGTCTGTCTCAAAACTGTAGTTTTGCACTCTCTGGAATATCTGCGAGATTAAACAAAGATATCTCAATTCTTATTTAGCAAAAATCTAACATAAATTAGAAAAAAGAAATAAGGGCCAAAATGTCACTAAAAGGGTAACATTTGGAAGGCTGAGAAGGTTTGCAGAAACTAGCTAGTGCAGACCAGGCTCATGCCTGTAAATCCTAGCACTCTGAGAGGCTGAGGAGGGAGGACTTCCAGAGCTCAGGAGTTGAAGACCAGCCTTAGTAAAGTGAGATCCCCCTGTCTCTACTAAAAATGGAAAAATTCACCAGATATCCTAGTGGGCACTTGTAGTCCAGGCTACTCAGGAGGCTTGAAGCAGGATGATCGCTTAAGCCCAGGAGTTTGAGATTGCTGTGAGGCCATGGCACTCTAGCCTGGGGTAACAGAGTAAGACTCTATCTCACTCTCTCTCTCTCTCTCTCACACACACACACAAAGAAACTGGCTAGTGTAACACTCTCGTTTTTCCAATGGTAAAGGTGGATATAAGAAGTGAAGTTAACAGGCCCAGTCACACAGCTGGTTAGTAGCAATTCTGGGAGTGACCTCACACCCCAAGGCCAAGCCCAGTCTCTGCCCATCATACCTCTGAACACCCCCACCCTTACTTCCACTCCTAGAACTCAGCACACATGAAAATTAATGTGGGAACTGAAAAAATCAACAGTTTCCTATTTTATAAGCAAAAGCAAAGCACTTCAATTTTGCTTCGACTCTCTGAATAGTTGGGACATATAATATATTCACTTTAACAATGTGGTTTCCAGCCTTGGAGTGTACGGAGATCACAGACTAGATTGTGCAACAAGTGCCTTTGCGTGGCGTTGCCCTGGCTCATGTTTTCTTTTAGATCCTGCCTTCCGTTCTTGCCATATCCCTTTTGTGTAAGTAAACGTGAAGCACATTGCAGTCTGCAGGTACACTGGCTCATAGGACAGCAACAGACTCAACCCTGGAACCTCCAGGACATTCTGGCAGCTGTTAGGGAGGCTTAAACTGTACATACCTTCCAGAAATTTCCTCAGCATATTGCTGTTTAAGAGAAATATTTATAAACACCCCTGTGCAAACTTTACATCATTTAGGGGTTTCCCATACAACTTGCAGAAGCATTTTCTCTATAGACAAAGTAGTAATGAATCCAATTGTGCTGAGAGAAATAAGGCTCTGAGCTCTAGGAAGAAAACCCAAGTCTGTTGGAGATCTGATCACCAGGGTTCTGATTGTTCCCTTGCCTTCTCCTCGCTCAGCTTCGACAACATTTAAAGCAATCCAGAGAATAGTACTTTTCAAGAGTTTAAGAAACATATTGAAACATAAAAGAACAATAGAGCTAGTAAATAAAGAACAACTAAGAAAAGATGGAACAATTCAAAGGAAAGGAAGCACGAATAATAAGGAAATACACCAAAATATCCTCAGACATATACAAAGCAGTGTAACCATTTTCTGCATATTAAGTTAAAATAAATACATTAAAACTTAATGACCATTTCCATTCAAGCAAGCATGCAGTTAACTAAGAACCCTAATGTTAGTTTAATTTGGTGTAAATTTATATAAATATTTTAAAAAGCAAGTTATCAATATAGAGAGAAAAACGTGAAAGTATTCCCATCATTTGACTCAGAAACACAATACCATTGATTTTTAATGCAGAACTTAGGGGGACCAACCCCCCTGCACAGTGGCAAATCCAGGTATCAGCTTTTGACTCCCCCAAAACGTAAGGACTACTAGCCTACTGTTCACTGGAAGCTATACCAAGAACTCATTCGATTGACTCATATTTTGTGTATTATGTGTATTATACATGTATGCTGTTTTCCTACAATAAAATAAACTAGAGAAAAGAAAATATTATGAAGAAAATCCTAAGAAAGAGAAAATGTATTTACCATTTCATAAGTGGAAATGAATCATGATAAAGGTCTTCATCCTCATCCTCTTCACACTGAGTAGGCTGAAGAGAAGGAAGAAGGGAAGGAGTCACTCTTGCTTACTTGGGGGTGGCAGAGGTGGGATAAAATTTGTACGTAAGTGGACCTGCACAGTCCAAACCTGTGTTGTTTAAGACTCAACTATAGTATAGTTTATCCCCACCAAAAAAAAAGTTAAGCAAAACACAAAGGTACTTTATTTAATTTATTTATAATACATTATTATTATTTATGTAGAATATTTTATAATTGAGACAACTAGAGTCAACCTTAATACCCACCAAAAGAAAAACAGATAATTATTATATTTATTTATTTACTTATTCATTCATTTTATTTATGGTAATTTGAACAAACACTGTAAAGCTGTGTTGTTTGTTATGAGCAGCAAAACACTTTCTGATTCTTCATTTTTTTTCACATAAAAAGCACGGAGGAAAGGAAAGTAAACATTATCTGGATTTTACAGGTGCAGAAAATTCATCTCACAGAATTAAGGTACTTGGGCAAGATCCTAAAATTTAAGAGGGGAATTGGCAGGGACTCCAGACCTGATTTTTTTTTTTTTTTTAAAAGGACATTCCTATGACATTAACTTGTCTTTAAAAACCTGGAAAGTACTTATGGATTTAGAAAGGTTGACCAAGGTGACCATCAATAAGAGTGGGGGAAGGATATGAGGGAGTTGGAGCAGGTCCCTGGTGAGTTATCCATTTGGAGTGGAACAAAGGGGATAGTGCCAAGGAGCCCTCAGATCAGCTCTTGCCTACAGGGGGCAGCCCTGAAATCAGCAGAGGATGGAACTGAGATGGCAGGAAATTAAAGCACTAGAGAAAAAGATCCCAGGACATTGAAGAGAAGCTGGCTTATTGACAATTACACTGTGGTACTCTTAAGTATCACAATCTATTTTCCTTTCCCTAGCAATTGAGTTCTAGTTGGGCACACAATAATACCCAGCCACCCTCTCAGATTTAGCAGTGATCTCAACTCTCCCCAGTGGAGTGTGAGCACACACAACATGTATGTCTCCAGGTATAAGTCTTACTATAGAGCATGTGGCTTCTCCCCACAATCATGGAAACCAGACACGGGGGAAACATGTGATATTAAAAGATGCAGTCCCTGAATGACTATGTGAAACTCTCACCTTTGTCTGTCATGAGCAAGGAAAATACATGTCTTTTTTTTCTAAGATACATACAGAAGGTGCCAAAACATTTATTTATATATATATATATATATATATATATATATATATATCCATTGTAAGAAAGAAAACCATTAAAATCATTATACTTAATATATACTGATAACAAAAGATGAATACAAGTTGCATTTGAGCACTCTTGTAACTGCAGAAGTCAAACATGACTTGAGTATTACAATTTTAATACAGTTTTTCCGTCCTCAAAATGTGTATACGTTAGCCCCTTCTATATTTTAAAAAAATTTATATCAACCTCATCTTTTCCTTGGTAAGAAAGGAATGAACTAACATTTACATCCTATGCCTATACGCCGTGTCTGATTGATTGAAACTTAACAATAATCCTGCACAGTGGAGGTGATTCTTATTTGACAGAGGAGAAAATCAAATGTAAAGAAAGGTTAACTGACTTGATGAATGCTTCCTGGGAGACAGTCAGTGTAATGATGGAAAGTGGAGTTTGGACTATCTGTTACAAAGCTTGCTTTGTGCCCTGCAATAGAATATAACTTTCTGTCTTTCCAAGCCTCATTTTTTTTCTTTGTAAATTAGTGAGAATGATAGAACATGTCTCATGGGATGCATAGGAGATTAAATCAGATAATATTTCTAAAGTGCCTGATGTACAGTGAGACAGTAAGTGCTGATGTCTTTATTCTAGGGCTATATGTGGTGGTGGTAAGATTCAAACCCACTTCTGAGAAACATCAAATGCCAGTCTAGACACCGAGTAAGGCCTGGTGCCCACAATGGGTTCCCCTCTGTGCTGTTTCCTGCCTTTAGAGCATGTGTTTCCTTTACCCCACACCTGTACCTGCTCTCATTCTGGTATATTGCTTGTGAGGCCACGGGACTGGTATTACATTGCTACTGAAACTAACAGTGGTCATAAAGAACATACAGCTTCCTGCCATTAGAAAGATTTTCCTCTGTATCTAGGGAAAGATGTTTCATCCATTTAATACACAACACAGTTATATAGGTCCACAAGTCAAAATACTCTAAAATATATATTTTAAAAAACATCCTTAAGATGTCACACTTTTCCCTACAGTACTTTAGAGCTAAATGTGCTACAGCATTTGCCTCTTGTCCTGAGGTCCCTTCTCTTGCTTGCTAATCATTTATTCACTGGCTGCTCTTAGTCCCTTTGCTGTAAACACACGGATGTGGCTTTTCAAAGAGCCACACGCTTGATGAAATTGACTTCCAAATATGTACATGTAGTAGCCTGATATTGGACTCTCGTTTTATTTTTAGTTTTTTACTTTCTTAACAGAGTGCTTATCAGCAGCAGCAGAAGAAATTAGGGTTGGAGAGATGTGGGGTCAAGGACACACAGTTTAAGCTAAATAGGAGGAATAATTCCAAGAGGTCTATTTTGCAAGGTGATTTCTACAGTTGATAACAGTATCTTGTATTCTTAACAATTGCTATGGAGGTAGATTTTAAGTGTTTCTAAAGCACACAAAAAGATACATAAGTTAGATAATACGTATTTAACTAGCTCAATTTAGCTCATCCCATAATATATGCATATTTAAAACACCATATTATATGCAATAAATGTATACAACTTGTATTAGTCAATGAAAATAAAATTTAGGGAGCCATGTCATTTTCTTCTACAGTAGCCTCATTCACTAGGACTTTCTGCAATGATGGAAATGTTTATCTGTGCTGGGCTTACTGATACAGGAGCCTTTAACAAGGTGGCTACTGAGCACTTGTAAGGTGACTAGTTTAAGGAACTGAATTTAGTATTACAGCATAGTTAATGTACATTAATTTAAAATTAAATGGCAACATGTATTTAGTGGCTACTGTCAAGGCAGCACATTTCTGAAGTCTTGATCTGTACCATCCAATAGGAAATACGATATGAAGCATATTTGTACTTTTAAATTTTCTATTAGCCATATTAAAAAGTTAAAAAAGAAAAGAATGTGTGAAAGTTATTTTAACAATATATATTATTGATTTTTATATTACCATGAATCATCAGGCAGTATGTGGTCCTGAGTTCTGCATTTTGCCAACACTTGTTCTAAAGGAAAGACTGTATTGGAACTTTGTTTTGTCTTTAAAGCTTCTAATATGTGGTACTACGTAAGTTGGACATGCTCAATGTATAAATATTGGCTGAATATGATCAGGGAATATTCTGCTTCTGTTTAAAACTATCAATTCATGTAGTTTTTCATTCATTCATGAAAAATTTATTGCATGTTTACATTGCTGTAACCTATTAGATTAATAAACTCTGTGTGGTAGGATTCTAAAAATCAATCAATCAATCAATCAATCGCTGTATCCTGAGCAATTTGCACCATGCCAGACACATAGTAAGTGACTAACAATGTCCATTCATGACTAATAGATGGATTAAATGGTGTGCTAGGGACTGAAGGAACCCAGAATGACTTCAAAGAGATGGTGGCATTTATAACGAATATTAAAAGTGAATAAGAGATGTGGGAGAAGCCTGACACATACTACGTCAGCTAGGTGATCAAGGTCAAACTCGGTAGTAATAAATCATGTTGATAGAATATATTCTGGATGGACATGACGGGAGGAAATTGGCACTTTACCTCTGTGTTCTGCCCCATAACTCATAATCCTTATTACGTGGAAAACATCAGATAAATTCCAACAGGGAGGCCATTCAACAGAACACCTGAGTAGTAATCCCCAAATTTTCAAGGTTATCATAATAAAGAAAGTCTGAGGAATTGTTATGGCCAAGAGAAACCTAAGGAGACACATTGAGACTAATGGGAATGTAATGTGGTATTTTGGATGAGATCCTGGGACAGAAAAGGTGTGTTCTGTAAAGACTATTGGAATCTAAACAAAGCACAGGCTTTTGTGCACATTAATGGACCACTATTGCTTCATTAATTGTGACTAGCATCCCATACGAATGTAAAATGTTAATAATAGAGGACATTGGGTATGGAATATATAGAAAACTCTATACTTTCTGCTTATTTTCTCTGTAAATATAAAAGCGTTTTAAAAATAAAGTCTATTTAAAAAATGAAGAGCAGATGCAGTCTACCAGCCAGCAGGACTGGAGTGCTAATTGCAAAATTGGCCGAAAATAAGAAATAAAAAGTAGAGTTCACCAGAAAGAAGAAAAGCACGCCTAATTCCAGACTGAATGAACAGCAGGAGCAAAGGCAAGGGACTTGGCATAGCGAGTGGCCTGCACGTCTTGCTAATAGCAGGGAGAGATCTGAAAGGTTTTAGAGAGAATGGTGGAAGCATGACCAAATGTGTGTTTCAAATATAAGGAGTACTGGCCATGGGTAGAACTCCTTAGAACCATGGGTTAGAACCATGGGCAGAACTCCTTAGAACCATGGGTTAGAACCATGGGCAGAACTCCTTAGAACCATGGGTTAGAACCATGGGTAGAACTCCTTAGAACCATGGGTTAGAACCATGGGTAGAACTCCTTAGAACCATGGGTTAGAACCATGGGTAATTATTAGAGGGTAGTGAAATTGGCGATGGAAGTTGCCTATATTCATTTCTGCAGTGGTGTAATATTTGCTGGACTAATCTTTACTTCTTACTATTTAAATTACCTCTCTAAGCTGAACCCTTTTACACTGACAGAGGGAGGCTCCAGATGAACTAACTCACGGATCAAAATCTATTAGTTCTAAATAGCTTTTCTTTTCTTTAGCTTTGTTTTTCCATTAGTGAAATGGTAATGGAATTGAGAGCCATGACTAGAAGTTGCAAGAACTGGGCTTAGGCAATCAGTGTAAAGTTTACACAGTGAAATGCCAACTATATCTCTGCTAATATTCTCGTTTTATAGGTAAGTCAACGGAGGCATGAATAAATTATGTTATGAATCCAAGGCCTCCCAGTATTCCAACTTCAATACTAGGCACCATTATTATTGCCATACCAAGTTTCATTATGATTAAAATCAATGCTCTTTTTTAAGTGAGGGATGATTAAGGGTATTACTTTTGTTTGAAGGATTCCTACTAATGGGTAACCGAACCAATATAGACTTGTGAAAGGAAAACAATGATAACCTGTATTAAACTGTACAAAAGTAATGCATGTAACCAAAATATTTATACCCTGGTAATATTCTGAAATAAAAAAATAAATAAATAAAGCAGAATGCAGCACTGACACTCTAGAAACCAAGGAGGTATTTTGAATACCACCGTGGCTGGGCACGGTGACTCACACCGGCAATCCTTGCACTCTGGGAGGCCGAGGTGGGTGGATTGCCTGAGCTCAGGAGTGTGAGACCAGCCTGACCAAGAGTAAGACCCTGTGTCTACTAAAAGTAGAAAAACTAGCCTGGCTTAGTGGCGGGTGCCTGTAGTCCCAGCTACTTGGGAAGCTGAAACATGAGGATCATTTGAGCCCAAGAGTTTGAAGTTGTTGTGAGATATGGTGATGCCTTAGCACTCAATCCAGGACAATAAAGTGAGATTTTTGTCTCAAAAAAAAAAAAAGTCTCCCTGGGTCACAAAATGGTGTGATAAATTGGTGTCATGTTCATCTCCAAGTTAATGGTTGGAAAGGACCTATTTGTCAAAAGCTTATCTATGGGATGTTGGATGGAGTGGATGAGTTTTATGGCTGCTGTACCAAATTGCAAATGATGACTTACATCACAAAATTCTATTCTTTCTCAATTCTGGAGGCCAGAAGTCCAAATCAGGATGCATTTCTACTGGCGTGTCCCCACATTCTAATTATATTTGTAGAATCCGACAACCCACAACCTAGGAAAGGGGACTTGCCATACATGCATGTATTCAACAAAATATCCTTGTCCAAATACACATTTGATAAAATTTTCTACAAGTTGAAAAGATAATACTATTCCCCCTTAGAAAAATGGTCAAGGGGGAAGATGTGAATAGAGAATTAAGTAAAAAAAGAAACTGACATGACCAATAAACTCAAAAAGGCTAACTGACGAGTAGTTAAAAACCTCGTAAATAAATCGCCCAATGCGACTTGATTGCATGTCCCGCAAATCCACACCCAGCTTTTTCTGCCACTCTACTTTTTATGTTCTGACTAATCACAGAATTACTTCTCTAAGTGATGTGTGACAGCATTATCTTTTCCCTCCCTCTGGAATGTCCTTTTATTTAACCAAAACTATTTTTTTCTAGAAAGAGTTTCACTGAGCTGAAATTAGCTAGACCAACTTAGAACACATGGTGTGTTATCCACGGTTGTGAACACGTGTTTTTAAAAGCCTGTGTAGGTGTTTTTACACATGTACTGATGTAACAGGTGTCCAGGCACACGTGTGTTTTTCAGAGCTGCTGCTTGTAAAATAGTTGATGTAACTTGTCTCCTTTCAGGATGGCACAACAGCTAATGCAGTTTTTCATTTCAATTCACATTTACTTAAATGAAATGGGAATCCAGCAGTTTGACTTAGAGTACCCAGAAGTTGGTATCCTCATGGGCCCCTGAACTATGTGAGGGAAACATTTCCTGTTCAGTCTTAGACATTCTGTGTTCCAAAAGATTTTTATTTTAACCCCGGTCTTAATTGCCCTTCAGTATCAAAATTAATTGTGTTTTCTGCTAAAAGGCCAGTGCAGCTTAAGGTTACCCTAGGGTCTCAGCAGCCAATGCATCTTCTGCAAATGGCTTGATTGCCGTCTGCGGAGCGGAGGGCCAGGAAAGATGTGCTTGACCGAGGCTATACATTACAGTCCAATTAGTGTGAAGATCACTACATGAGTCTTTAACTTTATCTAGTAACTGTCGGAATCTCTAATGGAGACCACAGGCAGACTGGAGAGGAATTTAGAATCCACTATCTCTGCCAAGCAGAAGGGAAATGGTTCTGGCTGTGCACCAAACAGCCACCAGACCTACTTTTCTCAATTTTTGTGTTCCCCCATCGATTTCCTTTATTCCTCTCTCCATCCAAAGGGTTAAAAATTGAAAAAAATCAAAACAAACAAACAAAATACAATGGTTTCTAGCAAGTGCTCTGGGGCCATAAATCTTGGTTGGATGTTCAGGCTGTTTAACTTCAGTTCTTAAAATTCTCTAAGCCACAGATTCATCAATTAATAAAAGGAATGATAATTGTACCCACTGCATGGAATTATTAGAATTATTAATGGCAGTTGGATTTAAGAAAGCCTACCTGACATGCAATAAGCAACTGATATGGGGTGGCACCTGTGGCTCAAGGAGTAGGGCACCAGCCTCATATGCCAGAAGTGGCAGATTCAAACCCAGCCCCGGCCAAAAACTGCAACTAACTAACTAACTAACTAAATAAATAAATCTTTAAAAAAAAAATAAGCAATTGATACATGTTTGCTTTTATAATATTAAAGAAAAATAAAGTTATAAATGGGCTCCAGAGTCAAGACCCCCAAATTAACTCATCACAGTTTTTCATTATGTGGTCTTACAAAGTCAGTTTCCTGGATATTTCCTCTGCTGCCCTTGTTCCTTCCTGGTCATTGAATATTTTCTAGGACCACTTAATCTCAACTCTCTTTTTGCGACAAGGCTTTACTATAGGAATTCTCCCATCTCCATTCTGGAAGGACTAGCCCCATCCAGTCCATTTCTTGTGTGTGCTACTTAACTAGTTCTTTTCATTAGTGCTTCCTTCATCTCCCTTCCTTTTCCTAAAGGTTTACCTGAGCAGAGGTTTGAGGGTGAATCCTCCACACTCATTCCTGGTCCCTCCATGTCTCTGTCTTATGGATCTACTCCAGTCTTGTTACATCTTTCACTGGCTGCATCTGGAAGCTAGTGAGAAGGCACAGAGCTGGTGAGAAGGCACAGAGCTGGTGAGAAAGCACAGAGCTGGCGAGGCAGAGCACCTGTCTGCTCAGGCTCCCATTCATATCCCAGCATTTCTGGGAGGCTGAAAAGGTCCTTTCCTGGTCTGACATCTCCAAGGTCAAAGGCATGCCTTTGAATCAGTCTCGACCTGATGAATTGTAGGATCTCAGACAATCTCCATTCCCTCACTATAGCAGGAATATACGCTTACGTTCCCGTGCAGGGGAGAGAACTTAAAGGGTCAGCACACTGCTGCGTAACAGCTAAATTTGGTTCCCTGAATATTTTGCTGACCAAGAATCAGTTTAGTTTGTTTAAAATATATTCATCCCAGGCTTAACATTATTGTAATTGTATACTTTAATTAATATGTAAACAGATAAAATATGAGTGTGGGTTCTTGTTACAATAAAAACTACATTGATAGCTTTGATGATACAACATAAAGTGAAATCATTGTCTTAGCCAGTTTGGGCTGCTATAGCAAACATACAATCAACTGAGTGGCATAAACAACAAACATTTATTTCTCACAGTTCTGGAGGCTGTGAAGTTCAAGGTCAAGGTGCTGGCAAATTAGATTCTTGATGAGGCTTCTCTTTCTAGTTTACAGATGGCTATCTTCTTGTTATACCCTCATGTGGAGGAAAGAGAGTGCACTAATTTTCCTATAAGGACCCTAATTCTGAGAGTTCTATCCTTGAAACCCATCTAAACTTAATTACCTTCCAAATTTTCCACATCTTCATCCTATTTCATTGGAGGTTCAGATCTCATTACATAAATCTGGTGGGCAGGGGGAAAAACATGCAGTCCATAATAATCATCAAAACATGTCTTGGGAATTAAGTATGGATGATGAAACAAATAGGAAATAATTGTAAAAATCAAGAAGATTCTACACTTAATTTTCTTAGCAAGTACTATGTGTTATCATACCATTTTAAAGAAAGTGGAACTGATAATCATTGATGATATGTCATAGATGTGGTTTATGTTCTTTATTCATGGGATAATTTTCATGGTTTAAAGTAAATTATTTTAAATATTGGTGCCTGTTTTTAAGATTACTTGTTTTAAATGACTTTTTAAAAAACAGCAAATACTGGGTGGTACCTGTGGCTCAAGGAGTGGGGTGCTGGCCCCATGTACCGGAAGTGGCAGGTTCAGGCCTGGCCCTGGCCAAACCCCCCCCCAAAAAAAACAGCAAATACTAACTAACCTCAGAGTAAGAGAAGAAGTTTCTACTGTAGTTTAGAATTTTGGGGGGCATCCACAATATGGACTTGGGTCCCTATCAGAATAAATTCTCTTACCCTCCCCTCCCTGTCTCCCTCACTGAGTCAGGAGACCACGTCAGAGGCTGTGAGCCCAATACCCAGAGTGAACCCTCAGAGACATGAAACCAGTGAAAGGAGGAAAAGAAGGAATTGGGGGCGAAACACTGGGCAAAGTAGGAGGAACGAAAGTAGAATTTTAGAGAACAAAAGCAGAATTTTGAATGGAGGGAGGAGACTAGTAATTACAAATATGTACATGTGTAATTCACAAATAATTAAAAGCTAACATTACATGGGAGTTTACTATATATGAATGACCTTGTATCATCTCATTATATAAGATTTTTTTTTGAGTAAAGAGACTAATCCTTTAATCTATGATTGTAGAAAGCCTACATCACACAGCACAAGTAGTAGACGTCTACTCATTATGATAATCAAGGAAAAACATTTCATAAACTGATGAAGAATATTCAACATACTGAAATATTAGGGTCTTCCATGCCCTTAGCTTGCAGTAAAGTCATTGAAAGTACGTATTTCCAAGGCCTTTTCATAATCTTTACAAGATCACCTCCTGTCCTTGAACTTTAACTCTTAGGGTAAAGAAAGGCTGTTTTCCCTGTAATTTTCACTGATTAGTATTTATTTATTTTTTTTTGGTTCTTTATGTGCATGGAAAAATGGAATACAATGATACAATTTACAATGGTAAATTTCAAAAATTATTATATATTTTCTAATACATCATAAAATTGATAATGTAAATGTACTTATGATGTTAAAATGAAAAAAAAAACTCCATCATACTGTCTTCAGTGAAAAATTACAAATATAAATAATTTAGGGTCCATATGGATTAGAGGTGATGTATATAAATTGCCTGGCATATAGAATGTGATCAATAATGTTAAATATCATTATTGTAAGGGTTCTGTAAGCTTTGTCTTGTTCTCCTGGGAGATGTATATAAATGTTATTTATATAGCAAAACACTTTCCTAGTTCTAGGCATTCAATTTGTAAATGAGTTTCTGGGACAACACATTCAGACCTTCTACCTTATCTACACAAACAGAGAGAGATAGATGTTCAACTTGCAAAAAGTAGAACAGGTAACACCACAATCTCATTATTTGCATTCTGCATACTCCTGAGGTGGTGTGGTCCAGATTTGCATGTTGGTAGTAAAGTTGTCAAGAGTTTAAGTTGAACAAAAGAGAAAAGTTCTTCCAGTAATTTTATTTAAAAGGTGTATGGAGGTTATAAAGGCAGATGAAAGGGATGAATAGAAAATATCAGAGTAAAAATTGTTCCAAATATTTTTTATATTTAAAAATAGGAATTTTTAATTGTAGGATTGCTGAAAGATGAAAGCATGATAATATTTATTGCAATTTTTAAAACAGCCCCCAAATCTAAGTAAGTGCATAGCTCAGGAGGATTAGTAAATCTGACGATGGAGGCTATGTACAATCAAATACTCAACTGCTTATAAAAATGATATCAGAAAATTATCATTTCCTGCTTCTTTCAATTACAACATGTCATGCTATATTATAACCTGAGTGTGTGTTGTGTGTGTGTACATGTCTAGGAAAGTCATATATACAATGTTCACAGCTGTCATGCCTAGGAATTTAAATATTTGGTGACTCTTCAAAGATATTATGTTTTTGCCAATATTTTCTATATTGATTTTATAATTTATGGACTGAGATACCTGGCTATGGTTTATTTCTGATTGGTTATAAGTTTTCTTTTCCTTGGATATTCAGAAAGGTAAGTGTGAGGAAGAGACTCTCGTAACATGAGCTAAGACATGGTCACAAATTTGGGATCTTCAGGGCCCCGAATGAAGAGTGTGTCTCCACTCACATCATCGTCAGTAAATCAAACTCTGCACAAATAGCAATTAATTTAATGAAATAATTTTCTTTTAATTGTAGCAAGTACCACATAGAGAAAAGGATGGATGTTTTTTTCCCCAGATCATTTCCGGGCTTTCCTGAGAATTTCTTGCAGCTCAAGAGCGTGGCCCAGTTTTGAGTTTCCCTGCTTCCTGGGAGCTCGCAGCCTGATCTCAGTAGCCAGGCCTGCTTTCCTCAGGATCTCTGATCCGCATGCAAAAATCCAAATACTGCAATCTTTAGCCTCCCAGAAATGCTGGGAACAGGAATGGGAGCCTGACCAGACAGGAGCTCTGCCTCACGGGCTCCATGCCTTCTCACTAGCCTCCAGAATAGTTTTGTGGAAAGTCTCCTGGCCCTCTGCCCCAGCACGGCTATATCATCTGACCTCAGCCCAGACTCAGTGGCCCCAACCTAATTCAGATGCATTAAGAGCACATGCAGTTAATGGATGGTACTAACAGGGCCCACAGCGCGGATCTCTCCCAGCTCTGCTTTGTTACCTCCGACAACCACTCGAGGCTGGGAAGAGACCTGTGTCGTTTCCACTCAGCTCAGGCCAGCAACTAAGTACATTCATACCAGGGACATCAATCTCAGATGCCAAAGCCTGGAGATTTGCATTGCAAATAGACGACCATGGTGACATTTCACCACTGGGAGCAGAACCTGAGGCATCCTCTTCCGTGAGAGCTGTAGGGGAAGAAATCCACTTTGTAGTCAAATTGAGTGCAGAAGGAAGACGAGAAAAGGGAGGGCAGAAATTGGACCACTTGGATTTTGAACGACACAAAGAATATTGATTTTTGAAATATTGAGGTCACTGTACTTTTCAATCCATGAGCTGTTTCCTCCAGAACCGAGATTAGCCCAGTGCTTCCCACTCTCAAGGGGGAGCTGATGCCCAGCCCGGATCCTATGTATGGCCTTGTCGTGACCCATGACTTCTGGAAGCCTTTATTATATTTTTCAGTTCTCATGAGCCATTCATATCTTTTATTTTTTTGGTTTCCTACCTTTTAAAATTAACAGCAGTTCTTACACAAAATGATAAAGGTAGAAAACTTTTCTTTGAGCATGAAATAAGTTATTGCATAGAAAGGGCTCTGCTCTTGATAAGTTTCAGCTATTATTGCATTGTTATTTTGTTAGGACAGTTATTCTTCTAAGAGGCAGTGTTGTGATGAAGAACTGAGTTTCGACATCAGAAAGATCTGGATACTAATTCTGCCTCTACTACTTTCTAATTTTGAATATACGGATGGTGCCGAAAAATGTATTCACATTTGATAAAAAAAAAAATTGTATTAAAATTGTAATACCCAAGTCACATTTGACTTTGGTGATTTGACTTTCGTTCAAATGTGACTTGTATTCATCTTCTGTTACAGGTATATATTCAGTATTACAACTTTAATGGTGTTTTCTCTTTCTTAAAATGTGTACATTTTTTGGCACCCTCTGTATATTGGGGATAATTACAGAACTTACCTCTTGATAACATTGTAGGAATTAAATAGGATGATAATTTTGTACATAAGGAGTTTAGTCCCACAACTCGGAAATAGCAAGGGCTGATTCAGAACTGGATTTTGTTATTTAATTATTTGCTGACCTGCTGAATAGCCTCATTGAAGATTTGTGGTAAGACAGACCTGATTTGGATGCCAGACTTGCCACTAACTTGCTGTGTACCCCTAAGCAATTTATTGAAACCTTCAGAGACTGATTTTGCTCATTTGCATAATACAGATGTTAAAGCATACCCCAGGTAGTTGTGTTTTAGTCCATTCCGGGCTGCTATAACAGAACACCCGAGGCTGGGCAGTTTATAAACAAAAGAAAGTTATTTCTCACAGTTCTGGAATGGGAAGTCCAAGATCAGTACTCTAGTAGATTCAACGTGTGGAGAGGGCCAAACTTCTGGTCCACAGACAGCACCTTCCTCTGTGTCCCACCTGGTGGAAGTGGCCAGTTAGTTCTCTGGGATCTCTTTTAGAAGGACATCAATCTTATTCATGAGGGTTCTGCTCTCACTTACTTAAAGACTTCCTAAAGGCTCTACCTTCTAGTACCATCTCTTTGTAGGTTATGTTTCAACATATGAGTTTAGTGGGAAAAACAATGAACACTCAGACCTTAGAAGACTGTTTTGAAATATTAAATGGAATAAAGGCAGTCCCTGAGTTACGAATGAGTTAGGTTCTAGATGTTTGTCTCTAAGTCTAATGAGTTTGTAAGCTTGCACAGGTACATTTACCTATTACCTATAATATTCTCCATTCATAAATGTAAGTCATATGTCAGTTGTATGCCTGTAACTTGGGTACTTACTGTAATACCCCTGTTGTAAGTTTAGATATTTGTAACTCGGGGACTGCATGTAATATGGGAGTGTCATTGGGTAATATTTATTATTAAATCTGGTGTTATCCAAACAGTATAAACTATGTACAGTTTGTTCTCTAACTGCAGTTTATCATTTTTTTTTCCTATTAGAGCTCTATTTTATTACAGTGGCTCTTGAAATCGGACCCGGGGACATGTGAGAGTATCTGACACCCTTTCAGGAGGACATGAAGTCAGTTATATTCTCATTATAATACTAAAATATTATTTTCCCTTTTTTACTCTCATTTCCTCGAAGCTATACAGTGGAAGTTTCCAGAGGCTACATGATATGAGATAATATCATCACTCTGATGTTCACAAATGATAGGCTTTTAATTGTCACTTTAAAATAAATTTCATAAATAAAATCAGCATGAGGAAGAGACACATATATTCCAATGTTTTCTGCAGCACTATTCACAGTTGCCAAGATCTGGAATCAACCTCAGCATTTCATCAATGGATGGATAGAAACAAAATGTGGTATCCATATCTACACAGAAAAGAATACTATTCAGCCTTAAAAAAGAAAGAAATTCTGTCATTTGCAACAACATAGATTAATCTGCTGGAGGACATTAAGTTACCTATGACAGACATAGGGAGAAAAATACCACATGATCTCACTTGTAAGTGAAATCTTAAAAAGTTGAACTTGTAGAAGTAGGGAGTAGGACTGGTGAGAGGGTGAGATTGGGGAGGGGATAGTCCAAGGGTATAAATCTGTTAGACAGGAAGAGTACCTTCAGAGATTTAATGTACAACATGGTGAGTGTAGCTAATAAACGCACACTGTATACTTGAAAATCACTAAGACAGTGGTTTGTAAGCATTTTCATCACAAAGAAAAAGTGTGTGAGGTAACATACATGTTGAGCCACTCCACAATGGATACTTATGTCAAAATGTCATATGCACAATAAAGATATGTAAAGATGAAGTTAAGCTAAATAAATAAATTTAAAACCCACAAAAAATAAAATAAATCCTATAAAAAATATTGTAAACATTTTCCCTTTGAATCTCCAAGATACGAAATATTGACAAATATCATTCATAAAAACAAAATCTCTTTGAAGGCCCTCAATCATTCTTAAGATTGCAGTGATATCTAGTATCTACCAAGTTTGAAGATCATGGTGCTATTATACTATAATTCATTTATATTTTTATATATTTATACATATTATTTATTTATATATTTATATGTACCCACTCCACCCCCATCAGTGGACTAGATGATGTGTTTTTCGAATTTTTTTTTTTTGAGACAGAGTCTCACTACATCACCCTCAGTAGAGTGCTGTGCTGTCACAGCTCACAGCAACCTCAAACTCTTGGGCTTAAGCAATTCTCTTGCCTCAGCCTCCCAAGTAGTTGGGGCTACAGGCGCCTGCCACAACGCCTGGCTATTTCAATCTTTTTTTTTTTTTTTTTTTTTATCTCATGGCACACTTGAACATATAAGTTAAACTTCCACGGCTCACGTACATTATGTTGATCAAAAAAAAAAAATATTAAAAAAATATACTTACTGTGCTTTGAACATCTTTCAAAAATAATTTCATTAATGATCTTTAAAAATTTCACAGCACACCTAAAGATCTTCTCATGGCCGTGGCACACCGGTTGAAAATCACTGCTTAAAGACAAGTGTTATATTTAAATTTGTGCTTCCGGTTTCTAGCTCAGTACCTGAATCCAGTAAATGTTCACTAACTCTGTGCTGAAAAAACAAATGAACTGTTATTTATGTTAGGTGTGCCAGGCCCCACCTAGAATGTGATCTCTCATTAATTTGTAGATTGTATACTGTTGTTTTCCTCTCCCTGTGGTAGCTGACCCTGCTCCATAGGAATCAGCTGTCCCCGGATCAGGTCAATTGAGCATCATTACAGGAGATGAGCTCTGTTTCCCTGTGGTGTGGTGGAGACTCCAGGTTGTACGTGCCTGCCAAGCAGCCCCACAGACCCCTCGGATCCTGCTGTGTCCCTGGGCTGGAGTCACAGATGAGCTGCTTCTGGACTCAGCACTCTCACAAATCAGCGAGCTCGGCCACACCCATCCCCTCAGTTTCATCAATGAGGTCTGTGTATTGTTGCAGTATTCCACCCATGTCCTTGGAAGAAGCAGGCCCCAGTTGTTCCCTATTTAGCCTTGCCCTAATATTCTCCACCTATCTTAAGGCCTGGTGCCCTTAGCTACAAAAACTTTCTGACACCTGTCTCTTTGCCCACCCTCTTTCTTTTCCCCTACGGGGTCCTAATTCACTGCCACATTTCCATGAAACCTGGAAGGATGAAATACCCTTCCTCGGGGATCCATAACACTTGTCACAGTATGATAAAAATCAATCTGTTCTGGACTAATTCTTACTCATTGTGATTGAACAGTGTGCATGATTTTTAATAGGGATTCACTAAAAGCCATGTAAAGTCATTTATTTGAAGCTTGATCGCAAACCTGGGTTTTGCCACATTGTTAAAACCATCCCTTTTGAAAATCACAGGGAATGGCAATTTCTTATTATGTATTCTATGTAAGAGAATCAGGTACTGTGAAATAGTTCCAAAAGTGAAAAGAAGTTATTTTTGAGGCACGGGGTTTGCACGGGTGTTTGACAGTGAAATTTTCACTGTTGCCTGCAGTAGCCCAGAAGATAAGTTTATAAGTAACTAAACAAGCACCATTTTCCAAACACGAAGATCTGTGCTCAGGGCAGGGGTTACAAAACTCTACATTTAATTTGTGTACCCCAGAGAGCATAGTTCATTTAAAGCACATAAGCAAACCACCAAGTAAGAATAGCTGATTGACATGGAAGATGCTGGACAGGGGAAGGAAGGAGGTTATAGCAAAAGAGGAGGGTCCTGAATGCCATATCCCAGAGTTTACAAAATAAGGTGACAGGAAGTGGTGGACATTTCATGACTCACAAGGGAATGAATGACGGGGCTCACAAACCAGGTGTTATCCATTTTCCCCCTAATCACAGAGCTAATCTAAAGAATCTCAGCCTGACAAAGACACCCTGGTTTTCAAGTTCAATTCTACAGGGGCAAACTGCATCTGAGTGTATCATTACTAACTCTAAACTTTCCCCCAATTAATAGCAAATTTAATATTGATTTATTTTTTCTGGAGCATGTCATGACCCCTCTGGACTTCAACATTAGACAGGAAATACCCCACAGGCAGTCTTGTTTGACAGACAGACTTTCCAGACTTTCCAAGAGAATCTCAAACTCCTTTATTTCTCAGGGAAACACAGCATTTCTCCCGCAGCCAAAGTTAGCTCTTTATCTCCCAATGACTATAAACAAACACAGTTTTGGCATTGGCCACTGGAAAAGATAATGCTGATGCAGTTATCAAAGATTCCACTTTTCCCCCCAGGATTACACAGCTGTTTTGTGTTCCCTTGCCTTCTTCAGCTGCACTACATTTTGTTCAGCTTTAAATGGGCAAAGCAGAGACTCTGCTTTCTTTGGAACATGACTTTCTGTCTCTGAACTAGAAGCTCTGTTTTATGCATTAAAACTCTTGGTTCCCAATTTACCGTTTGCTCTCCATTTAAAGCAGAAACAATATCCCCAGGGCAACTGAGTAAATGAGGTTACACTCTCTACAATTAATGAAACACATTAATATCATTATACTTTTCTGCACTTCTTCTTCCAAATTTTTAAATAAGGTTTCCAGGCATATCTGCTTTCTGCGGCAAAGCCAGAAGAATGATACTGAATAAAAAGGGACATAAATGAGCAATATTTTATACTAAGGGGGGGAACCCTTTTATAGCATTTTTAGTCCTGTATGCCCTTTCTAGATGAATTGTGTTGACCTAAGACTAAATTGGCTTAGTAGACTTTTCTTAAAGACACAACATGCTAATTTGCTTTTATATTAAACATTTAATTTAATTTAATATATTTGCTAGACTTACTCTGGAAGATATTTTCCTCCTTTCTCAGTAAGAATAAATTTGAATTTCAGTAGCATCAGAAAATAACAACAACCAAAGACTGGGGAGATCAATGGCAACATTCTCATATTACTACAAACACACGCCCTTTAAACTCTCTATGTGCATAAAAGTTGAAAAAACTCATCAAATTGCTAATATTGCTAATCCTATACTGTTTCCAATGGAGAAACAGATTAGTGATAGCAATTAACCCACTTGATTTTGACCTTTTATATGTTTTTAATTTTTCTACTGAAAACTTACTTTACTTTTAACGTCAGAAAAAGTAGTGCACATTCCTTTAAAAGTGTAAAATATACGTAATTTAAAGATAATATGTGTAATATATACACTGCTTTGTTCCAAAACTGATTACAAGCAAATTTAGACATGTAAGGCCTTAAAATTCATCTTTTTATGATCTCAAATATTAGCTGCATTCATCAAATATTCATGGTAAACCTACAGTGTGCTAAACTCTCTCTTAGAATAAACATAATATGGAATATCTGGCTAAAACACGTGCACACGAACATATACACACACACAAAAGGTGTAATTTCATTGCCCCCTCCACAGATTTACCTTTCTAATTATGCTTTTCTTAAGTCAATATTAAAATTAGTTATCACAGATCCTAAGGGTGGGGAAAGTGGCTCTGGAGAAAAAGCAAACTCAGGGCATTAGCAGTTCAAGCTTCTCAAGCTCTTTCTTGTCCACACCAGAAGGACTACAGCAAGAACTCTCCTGCAGAGAGTTTACTAGGCCACTGATTGGTCTTGTGTTGTGCTGGAGAGCAGCAGACCCTCCACTGTCAGAGATGACGTCTTTCAGATGGGAAGTCAAGATGAGCATTAAAGCACCCATGGAGTGTTCCACCAGGACAGGGCGTTGTTAATTCTAATGATCCTGGCTCTGTTCCAAGCTAGGATGCCATGTGCTGCCTCTCTCATGTTCCCCTGAAATTTCAGCTGAAGTTGCTTTTTAGTGACCATCTCCATCCATTTGTAGTGCTTCAGACAGAGCCTTGTTGCACTCCAGACATGACTGATTTCAATAATGGGCATAATAATGTCATTGGAACCATTATTTTGGATTTAGATTTCAAATAGGCTAGTTTCAATGGGAATTATAACCATCAAATTATTAACATTGCTGACTGTAATGGTTGTACTATGACAGAAACTGAACTGTTTTGGAAATGGTTTTAGTAATAGTTATCTTGAAGTTGACTTAATTTGTCATAAGTGAATGTATGTGATAATGTTTTCCCATTTTCCAATACGTTAGCATTTTAAACCACTATCTCCTGATGGTCACAGTAGGCACTGCCCTTATCTCCTAGCTGAGCAAGGAGAAACCCAAAGAGATTAAGTAATTGCCTGTTAACGGGTATATGGTAAGTGACAGGGTCTAATTTCTCCTTCATGAGCAGTATTTTGCTATAATCATTAAAGTGGAGATTGAGGAGAGTTTGGAACAAATTCATTCCATTTACCCAGAACCTAACACGTTCTTGGGATGTAAGAAACACCCAATAAAAATTTTGAATTCATGAGTAAAAATGACTTGAGTTTTCAATCCATGTCTCCTCCTAAACTAGGACTTTTCAACCTGGAACATATTATTCTACAGGCCCATTTTCTGGAAATAACAGTCCTCCGCATTTACTTTGTAATTTTTTAATGATTCTATAAACAAAGCATGAGCATATTCTGGACTGTCTGGAATTATGTTCTGTCACTCAATTTCAGTGGGGTAATTTACATTTTTTTTTTTTGGTTTTTGGTGTATTAAACTGAAATGAAGGCCAAATTGCATCTGAGTTAGTTTCATTGTTTAAACAAAAGTATGTTAAGGATGAATGTCATATTCACCTTGGAGACAGACATATTGCATAGATCATGTTTTTATGTATAACAGCATGTGCCATTTCCTTAGCAGTAGGTATAATGCTAAAAAGACAATGAAGAATTTTTCTATTCCCAGTTTCAGCAACAATTGAATTAGATACCCATTTAATGCAGTTATCAATAATGCAGTAACACCAACATTATATTCAAGTTAATAAGAAAACCGTACAGATATATCAAATGATTCATTAAAATTGGTGTTTGGTTATTGCTCACGTGCAGAGTTTGGATAAAATTTGAGACCTGATGATCTCAGAATAGCAAATGCTGTCTTAGAATAATTTTATATACATTACACATATTTTTGTATAATATACAAAATCCGTAATAATAATATTAAAGCCAAAATACACAGATTTACTGAGTAACCATATCTGAGACTCCACGTTTCTACTAGAAAGCTCAACTTCTTAGTTTTATCAAAATAAAATCCTTCATGATATTAGAATTAATATGTTTTTATTTATTTTTATTGACTTTATGATTATATGTGCATTTAATTTATAAATCTGCTTAGAACTTTTAGTTATAAAGGAATTACAAGCTGAAAGATTTCTATTTAGTCTCATATCTGTGTGTGTTCACTTAATACTGAAATAATAATAAGTCAATGTTCTGTCCTCTGAGAATTCATTTCTTTACTGAATTCTCATATATGAGTATGTGTGTTAATAACGTATGCATATAGAATAGTCAGGTCTTTAATGAATTATGCCTATGTAATTATAGAATTTCCTGAAAGAATTTATCACATATTGCTCTCAGTCACAATGTATGTATGGTTATAGGTAATAAATGAAGATCAATATTGTGGAAAGAGAGACCTGAAAGAGATTAAAAAGAGAAAACTAGAATGCCAAATTTCCAAAAAGGCAGAAACTCTCAGCATTCCATTTTTTTCCTTCTGAGTCCTAAATTTTTGTTTAAATAGCAATATTTCAAATGTCAATAAAAGCATGAGAAGGAATTACTTGGTTTTATCAATTATACGTATACATAGTGTCTTCCAATACCCAATATCATATTTTACTCCTGGAAGGATATTTTGAGGGATTACACATACATTGGAAACTAATGACATTTTAAAAATATCCTTCATTAAAAATATATCAGTAAGCACAAAAATATGTTTTAAAGAACATTTAAACATTTTAGGTGAAAAATGGTAGAAAGTTATAGCAAATAATTTAAGCAGAGAAGTATAGAAAAAAGTTTTTTAAAAACGTGGAGTCTCACCATTAAAAGAGGGCCACATTCTCACTACACATTTGCATTCATCATAATACATATGTTTCAGATATCACGCTATACATTTACATACATTATAATGCATATGTTTTATTTTGAAGCCGTGTTTAACTAGGGACCATGTTTGTGAAAAAAAGTGACTTAAGTATGTGAATCAATTTAATAAAGCCTCATAACATCAGTCTTAGTATTAAAGAAAATGAGTGCACAGATTACGCAATTGATCAGTATAATTAAGTTTAATAGCAAAGAAACATTTATTCTTGGAGAGGGAATTAACAATAGTTTAAACAAAGGAAGTGTAACATGAGTTCTTCCCACGGGATCTAGCTAATGTTGAGCAATTATTAATGTTATGTTCCACCTTAAGAAAGCTTAGATTTTTAATAAAGTAGAGGAGAAGAAGGTGTTTTTATGTTATCTTTTTAGGAACTGCATTGAACTACATCATTTGATAGTATCTCTAAATTAATTAAGAAGTCTGTTGGGGTAGTCTTAATAAAGCTCGACAATTTTTAATTCAGGTTGACACCACAAAAGATATAAACATAATTGCTATTGGTTTGGAATCTGGAGATTATCTGATATCAATCCTCAGCATATGTTCAAGCGTAGTAAAACCTCATTAATTTAAACTTCTTCATTTGAATTTCATGACAATTTGAACAAGGTACACGGTTCTTCATTACCTGGAAAGAAAAGATCCCAATAGGGGAAAAACAAACAAACAAACAAACAAACAAACAAACAAATACAACAAGATCTTAGGTTATAATGTTAACTACTGAATAGAACAAATAATTTTCAATAATTGTGTTGTTCATGTATATATTGTGTTACAAATGTAGTAACAATGTACTGAGGAGACATTATTTGCTCTTAAAGTGTATTCACATAACTTTTATTGGGAAATACTCCTTGTGCAATGTGCTAGCTATCTGTTTATCTATCTATCATTCTACCTCATCTAACTAACTCTTAGAGTTTACATCTTCACTAATTCATAATGGCACCCTGTCATGCCTTTTCACATAATTGCATTTAATTTATTGGGGAAATATATGTTATAGAAGTTGGAGCATCCATATTTATATAAAAAAGTATCTCATGTTAAATGTAATGATATGGAACATTTTAATATCATTAAATTGTGGCTTAAAAGGAATTACCTTGAAAAGGTAATTGAAAAGTTGAAACTACCAAAATTTATTTATATTACTAGTTTGCAACCAGGACTGAATTTTGCCTTCCATGAAATACTTGACAAGGTCAAGAGATATTTTTGATTGTCAAAACTCGGGGAGTTACTGGAAGCTAGTGGTAGCTGCTAGGGATGCTTTTAAACACCCTACAATGCACCTCTCACAACAAGGCATTATCCTCCATAAATGTCAAAAGTGCCAAGATGCTATTTAGATTTTAATAATGACTAAATTAATGAAAAATTAATAAATTTGCTGCCCAAGTGTCAAACATGACACTGACAAAAAACATTCATTTGGGAATAGTGAGGTCCTCGTTTGGCTCCAAGTTGAGTCAGAAAATTTAAAATTGGACTTCCATAATGACGCCATGTACAAGCAGGGTCTGAAGCAGATTTGTTGGCCCAATCTGCTTGTTGAGAAAACAGCAGAGATTAAAGTGTCGATACTTTATTTGAGGGGTGGAAGAGGGGGTCTGTCAAGAACAAGAAAAGGAAACTTGAGACAAAGACAGACGCACAACAGCCCACTGTGATACACTGTGATGCAGGCTGCTGTTTCCCGAGGCACCAAAGGAAGATACAACAACCGACTTAACAGGCCTGTCTACTAACACATCAGGGACTCTTCTGGAAATGCTACAAAGGAAAGTCTTAGTCACTTCTGGGAATTTATCTTTTGCCATTGGTCAGCAATTACACTATGAGTGATTTAGTGCCCAGACATATTTCTGATCTCTTCCTTTCTGTAACTTTAAGGGTGGCAGACTGCTGACCTTGCATTTCATTAGAGTTTGGATATAGTGGGAGGACCACTGTGGTAAGTGGCTGTTCAGCTGGTTGTGAGGGGTTAGTCCCCTGGTGGAGGCAATGTAGTCCCATAGGCAGGTGTGGCTCAGGAGATAGGGTGAAGCTTAAAGATTTGTTTAATAGATTAAGTAGAGTATTTGTTTGAGCTGTATTCCAACTATTTCTGATTATTTTCCTTCCAGAAACATGATGGGGTTATCGTTCCGACCCATTGTGTTGGCTGGATGGGCCCAGGTGTCTAGATCTGACCAATGCATTGTGTGGGGAAGTCAGGTGTGCTAGAACATTTAGTCACCAGTGTGAGACCTTCCAAAGTTCTGTCTCTTGCTTAGGAATGGCGAGTGCATGATTTAAGATAGTGGCTGCGTCAGTAGCCTGGGTTCCTAAATGATGGTAATAAAGAGTCTCATTATTCCACCATCCTGACCTAGAATGCACATGTTGCACAAGCTAGTACTAAAATCCTCTTGTTGATGTAATTGTTTTATTTTTATTTATTTATTTATTTACTTACTTACTTATTGCAGTTTTTGGCCAGGGCTGGGTATGAACCTGCCACCTCTGGCATATGGGGGCCGTGCCCTACTCTGTTGAGCCACAGGCGCCCCCGATGTAGTTGTTTTAACTCTGGGTATTTTGGAGGTATTTGTTACTGCCGCATTAGCTAAGCATTTTGTCTGATGATACTTGCATGACCCTCATCTGGAATAAATAATAGAAACTTAAGGCATCACAAATGCTTTGAAGTTTACTTAAATATATCCCTTTTCCAGTTGCAAAGTAAAATGCAACACAGAATGGACCAATGTCATTTATTCCGAACACAGCAACTCCTCCAAAAGTCCATGTATTTAAAGCGTGAAAAAGTTTTCCAAACTAAATTTGCTTTTGAAACGATACAGTGACATTAAAGCCTAATTTGGATTCATATCTTTCTATGTGCAAAAAAGTAGGGACAGTGTTCCAATAGGTATTCTACTCTTAGTGATGAGATTTCAGATACATCGTGGTTTTATTAGGTTATATTTATGCAAAGGGAAAGAGAGTGATAATATTTATTACACACTTTGCTCTAGCAATTATTAAGAATGTTTGCGTTTGGACTGTCAGTTATTCAGAACATGGAGGATGATTTTGGTTTTACAGACGCGAATACCTAAAATTAGAGCAATTATAAAAATGATCCTAAGTAAGAGAGGTGTTAAGAGCCAGAGGAGCAGTATTTTTAACCTTACAGAGAAGAGAACTAGATAGGCCTATTCTATTCCACGTGTCATTCAACCCTAAACCTACCCACATCTATGTCTCTGCTATAAAGATTGCTTGTGCCATTTGACTATTGAGAAAATTGGAAATCCTGGGAAGTTTTCAATTTCGCACAAAATCCCATCTCTGTTAAGTAGCATTTCTAGGATTTGAACCCCAATTCTCTCTGTTTCCAAAGTCTACAGCTATCTGTGATATGCTTGCTGCTCAAACTCGACCACCAGCATAGACGTCATTAAAAATGCAGTATTTCTTGCCCTGCCTCATTATTACTGAATCTACATTTTTAACAAGGTTATTGGTGACTTATGCATACAGTGAAGTTTGGGGACCACTGCACTACACCAGATGGCTTGTCCACAAGCTCACATGGGCCTATTATTCCTTGATACTACTTCAGAACCACTTTGGGTGTATATCCCAGAGAACAATTATTTCCTCTTCTGCTATTTCTGCTAAAGACCTGGGGGAAGTTGTTTGCCACAGGCATAGTATCTATATGTACAAGATGTTTACCTCAACATGAAATAGAACTGAGTGTTCAGGTTTCAGTCTGGGGGTGGGGGTCATGCACATTCTGAAATCTCTCCAGGGAGTGAGACCAATTTGGGCTATGACCTTAAAGATCTGGCCCACGTCTTAAACATGCTAGGAGCTGTCCCAAACCCACAAGAAGGTGAGTCAAAGCCCTTTCCAATTTGGTCTAATGGTTTAGTATATTCCTAATGTTCCAGATACCATTCACAATAACTGTCAACAAGTGGTAAAGCAGGGTGGCGCCTGTGGCTCAAAGAAGTAGGGCGCCGGCCCCATATGCCAGAGGTGGCTGGTTAAAACCCAGCCCAAGCCATAAACTGAAAAAAAAAAAAAAAAAAAAAAACCAAGTGGTAAAGCATTACACCAATTAAGTGTTTCTGCGTATTACTTTTCATTCAGCACAGTTTCACTACATGCCTTCAATGTGCAGACACCAGGCAAATGTAAAATTGACCAGAATAGTCTGTGTCTAAAAAAGTTCACAATCATGTTGGAGGTATCGTTTGATATAAGCAAATAAGTGGGTAGATTTACAGTGGCCAGTATAGTTATACAGTGGGAGTGCAGTTATATCAATTGTATCAAGTATGTGCTCTACTCACAAATAGCAGAACATCTTGTCTCTGGGGGATTCTTCAGCCTGAGGTGCCTACCTGTATTGAGTGTGTTGGAAAGATTTACTTAGCATGCACATTTTATCACAGCTTACGTAAGTATATAAAAATTTACTGAGAGATTTTGGTGGGGAAAATAATTTTTGTGCATTAAAATTATTTCAATTCCTCTGGATAAGTGAGGTGGTACTGTATAAGTTTCTGTAATGTCTGACACTGTCAGGGTTCCCAAGCAAAGCTACTGAAGGCCAATTTCTTGAATGGGGTAAACTCTGGGAATGTCTAAACACTATACAGGGCTTATTTTTAACACTCAATACTTCCATCACCAAGGTAAATCTTGGAAAAGATAGAAAATGAATAAACAGAAGCCTAGTGGCACTTGTAAAAGTGTAATTATTCTATTTTCATTCTCTACACTAAAGGTGTTTTTAAATACCATTTCTTGAAAAGTATAGCATAAACTGACGAAATTCTCCTTTGGGAGACAAACAATTCCCAAACAGACTCTCCCCATAAATACTTTAAATACTTCTAAAGCTTTGAATATATATTTTTTAGTTTCCTTTAACTTTCAACAACAGCTTGAGGGACAGAAAAGAAAAGGTTACGTGGCAGAAATCCAAAAGTTGAAATACTTTCAGTAGACTTCATTTTTTTTTTCTGTTCAAAGTTTGATCTTTTTTTTTTTTTTTTTTAAGACTGCACTGACCTTCATGGGAGGGCCAGCAGTTGGAAAATTCTCAAAATAAAAATAAAAGGCAATTCCAAAATCATGTCTACAATATATGGCCTACTCTCCTGAATAACATATGTAAATAAAGTGTTCTTAATGGTGTTTTGGTAAGATGGTTGTATGAAACAGAGTGATGACATAATTTAGAAACAAAAAAAGGTGGATGTATGGAAGAATTTTGCCCGAGCATACCACACCCAGATCCAAAAGCATACAACGCAGGGCACGTTACTCGCCCTGCAGACTCTCAGAAAGAGGTAGGTGTTTTAAATAAGTTGCCAAAGGCGTAGGGTCCTTATTTGTTGAACTGGTAATAACTGCATTTGGTGTGGGTGTTACATGAGGATTCATTAATTAGTGTTTGCAAAGTACACCAAGGATGAAAAGCTCCGCACATTAACGATCACCACTTTCATATTCCCCAGTCATGCCTGCAGTGATTCCTGCATGTAGAATAATGATAGAAATGAGCTTTCATACTTCAGCAACACGTTACTTAAAAGGTGGCTCTTCACTGGATTAAACAGAATACAAAATGGAAATTGGGGGGGTGAAGGAGTCGGCCATGGTTTTAATTATATACAGGAGGCATTTTGATGATTGAAAAATGAAAGCGAGAAGAACACAATTTACATATATTTCTGGCCAAATGAAGTTTGTTTGGTCAAATAATTTAAGAAGCAAGATTTTATGCTGTTGGACCCTAAAGACGACAGATAAGCACTGTTTCCTATTAGACTCCCAATATTGGCTTACTTCCTGTACGTTGTCTACAAAGAAAATATTGGTTCTATCTAGCTGTTAATAGACGACTTTTCCTTTTTGCAACATAACTAGTATTGGCTTTATTTTGTTGGATATAATAAATTCTCAGTTCAAGAGCACCAATTACAGGCAATGGGTTCTATTTTTTTTTTTTTCCATTTAAATATTTTGGGGATTTAAAAATAGAAGTTTTGCCTCCCAGGACAACAAGGATGAAAGTTCCTCATATTATCCTTAAATTCTCTCAAATATTTTTTCAGAAATAAACCATCTGTCCCAATTGATGAGATCCATAAAAACGGGTACAACACTCGTTGTCATAATTTTGTCATTCACCTAGCTTTAGTTTGTAACTCAAAGAGGAAGTTATTTTTTTTCTTTTCAACTAGACATATGTGCCTTAAAGTATAATGAGTTTCAGCAAAAAGAGCTTTCCTGCTCCTGTCATATATTTTTAAAGTTTAGACTTATGTGGAAAATTCTATTTTGCAATTGATATACGTACAACATATACATATGGATGGGATCCAGGGAATTTGGTGGGAGAGCTAGACACGTTCAAATTAGCGCTCATTACTAGGAGCACAGATCTTGCTAGGGTGCCATCAGAGTCTGTCTGGAGAAAAGATGGCGTCGAAGGTGACGAGAGTAATCACTGCAACATCCCTCAGTGTTCCCCAGAAAGCTAAAAAAAGGTGACTTTAGCCTTTAAGAGTTGCCAGGGAAAAGAGTCCAGTTTCTAAAGAAAGATAAGCCTGAGGGTGGTCAGAACAGACAGGTACACACACCACTCACCAGCAATCTGCCCAAGCTTCAGTACCTTGGTGATTTCTTTAAACCTTTAGATCAGTGTCCATTTTGACAGATATTTAAAACAAATAAGTAAACTTGTTTATGTCAGAGGTACGTGGAATTCTCCTGCTTGCTACAGAGAGAATATAAATTGGAGCAAAAGAAATTTATAGCTGAGAGTCATTTCCCAGACTATAGCTTAGAAAACACCAAAGTAGAATTATACACACACACACACACACATATATATATATCTCACCACATTGAGTGACAAAACGGTAGCTGTCATAACGTGCCAGTTAACATGTCCAATACAAGCTGATCGTTGAGTGTCCCCTGGGAAAAGAAGACAGAAACATGACAAAGAACAAAGAACTCAGATCAATAATGCTTGGGGAAATAAGACAGAGAAGGTTATTTACTTGCATTGATCCACGGCTGCCGTCGCGTAAACTTGGCCTGTTTTTCTTTTGTTAACCTTTAAGCCTGAGTATACTCACAGGCAACCAGGGAGCCAACTAACAGGTGTAGATTAAGGATCGAACGAGGTCACCGTACCTCTGTCACCGCCAGGCACCCATGTAACAACATCCCTGAAGAAATTTAAACATCAATAGCCATAATAAGGGCAAATTTATCAAGCTGGCCAGCACTAGCCGGGAGCCCGCCTGCGTCCAGTGGCTTTGCCCTTGCTAAAGCTCAATTGATTTGGACATTCTTTTACTAGAGTTGATTATCAGTTGTGACATGGAAAATTTGTTACCTTCCAACTGCTGAGCGTACTGTAGCTATTGGAGTCTCTGAAGTGAAAACACCTGGATTTAAGTTCCTCTTCACCAGTGGAAAGAGAGCGGGAGGGAGACAGTCTCGCTCTCCAAAACACAGGCCAAGAAGAAGCTGCTCTTACTGGTCGCAGTCCCAGCTTCTCCCAGAGAAAATGGGGACTCAGACAAGTTGAAAAGACTTGTTGAACTGAGAGTTAATTCTGCTATTGAAGGCCCATCTGGAAGTTGCATCAAGTTCTTAACACTTGTTGTTCCTGCCACCTGGAACAGCATCGCCCAGCCAACCTCCTTCCTCTGAACTCCACAATGTGAGGGTCTCTCTCTCTCTTTTTCTGCCTTGTATTATACTTATTTCCCTATCTTCTGTTTCTTCCCTATCAGATGACAAACTCCTTGAAAACAGAAGGTTTGTCTGCACATTTCTGTATCTTCTAGATCACTTCCTACAATACTGCAAATGTCAAACATTTAATAAAACATCTTGGTGTATAAGTATATAAGAGTGAAATATAATAATTCAGATATAGATAATAATTTCAAAATCAGTGATTAAACAGTTAATAGTAGGGCCTACCACAGGCAAAACTGTATATAGGTAGTCCACCTTCTGAAGCTAGATTTTTTTTTTTCTGGGACTATCTCTCCATACTGGGACTGCCTGTCTTCTCCCCTGTCACATCCCCAGGCTTCTCTTCTGGACATGGGGCTCCCTTACCTACCACTGTGAATCCTCACAAGCTATCAGTCGTTTGTACTTCAGTGTAACTCAGTAGTGCATCTTCTGTGTATTTGCTAACAGCTTGTTAAGAATATTTGCATCTATGTTCATGAGGGATATTGGTATATGTTTTTCTTCTCTTACAAACTTTTGGTTTTGGTATCAGGGCAATGCTGGCTTCATTTGGTGGTCTGTTTATTTTTTATTTTTTTAAGTGTTCAGTGGTAAATAACTGACCACCTTGTAGTAAGTCTCATATACTCAAAGGTGTTCGCTGGATTTACCGAGAACTTCACACATAAAAGCTGCTGGTGTGCTCCATTCTTAAGGAAACCAAGGCTTATGTGGTTCTGGATTAGCCCACAAACCTCAGCTAGGAACGGGATAGTTTGGGTAAGAACCAGCATCTTCTGACTCTAACCCTTGTGCTTTGGGGATGCATGTGGTTTTTAATGTGTATCCAAATCGTACTATCATGGGCAAAAGAGAAATCACACAAGAAAAAGTGGGACTTACCCTGCAAGTCCCACTTTTGGAAGGACTCAGATGGAAGAATCAGGGAAACCATATGCATTACAGCAAGGGCAGCTAGGGATTGCTGCAGCTCAGAGCTGCTCACAGAAGCAGATGGAGCCCCAGGAGGAAACCACAGAGACCACCCCATCCTCCAGTGCCCAGAAGGGTAAGCAGTTTAACAGTTCATCACCATCCCAGCTATAGAGGACCTCATCAGCCATTTCCTCTACCATGTGCTACGGTGGAGTCCCTATGAAGTGACGGTGATCTGTGGCGGGATATCTGCATAGCTGAGCACACCAGGACCCCTGGGGTACACAGGCAGGTCCAGCCACACCCTCCCACCTCCCCCTCTTGTGGAGAGGGTCTGCTTCGTACAATCTCATTAAGGCCCACAGTAGCCTCTCGCCACAGTGTCTGGAGAACAGCTGTCGTCGGGCAATGAGTCCTTTCCTGAAACACATTAGTTTTTCAGCCCACTCTTTCCAGGCCTGGTATCTGCATCAGGAAAACAAAATAAATTAAAAACCCCAAACACCTTTCAAATGAGCACTAATTGGCGAGTCTGCTGATGAGTTCTGCAGAAAGGCCAAGCTTGGACAGGACCAGAGTAAGGAGACTTTTCTCCCCTTAACCGCTGCCCCTCAAGGAGGCAGTAAGTGCTGGAACCTGGAGACACACTACGTTCCGGTTGCCTGTGTCCTGCCCCTATACACAAAAGCTGCAATGTCTTGGGCTGTCACAGAGGGGTTTCCTGTAGTGATGTTTCACCTCAAGATTTCAATGCAAAAGTGAACTCTTCCCTTTCAATTTTGTTGGATTTGGTAGCAAAATGGTAGAAGACAGAGTCTACACAATATGTAAATGCCTTCTGGGTGATCTGGAAGGGGAAGGAGTCAAGAATGCATTTCCGGGGTAACTGAATGAAACCCACAACCAGACTTGGGGATGAAACAATGAACGTGACCATTTCTTTTATCACAGATTTCCTCATCGTATTTGGGGGGCCAGACTGACCTCTGTGCTCAGAGCAGTGCCTCTGGCCAGCATAGTCCCACCATGACCACTTGTCAAAAGAATGGTGGAAACATTAAATGTAATCAACAAACAAGTATGATTTTTTTTTTTTTCATTTACTATAAATTGTCAGCAAAAATAAAAAAGAAAGAGATAGAGAGAGATAGTGCTATTGATATGATAATAAGGAAATTATTTAAAGTTAAGATTTAAGGAAGTTTTCTCAAAAGAATGACAACTTAAACCTTAGATGTGAATGGAATTAGAAGGTAGCCAGGCCAAGAATGGGGAAGAAAGCAGAGGATAAAGTCTTTGAGGAGAAAAAGAGATTATTAAATCTGAAAAGCAGAGGGAAATTAACAGTGGCTGGGAGCCCAGAGTAGGGCAAAGGGTGGGTAAGACTGTGGTCATCACCAGGCAAAGAGCAAGCAAGGGCTTTGTCCCATGTGCAACAAAAGCTCACTCAAATATTTGAAGTAGGTTGATGACATGGTTGAGTTCATACTTTTATTAATAATAATCACCCTGGGCTGATCTTTGGAAATAGGAGATTGGCAATAAAGAAAGCATGAACTCTGAATAGGAGGCTATTGAAATAACCAAAGAAGGAGGTGATGAGATGTCTTAGGGTAGGAGATACACCCACATGCATCCACTATCTGAGTTGAAAGATAATTTGACATCTTTAGAGAGATAAGAGATGGTATCACACTTTAAATAGGACTAGGTTATGTATGTAGCTCTATGTTATTAAACATCTTGAGAAAGAAAAAGTGTGAAGGTCTAAAGAAAGAAAATTGAACCTAATCATTAAGAATTTTAATGAATGGGATAGACAGACTGAATCCAGCTGACAAGTAAGTCTGTCAATGTGCTGAAAATCAAAGGACAGGAGAGAAATGCAAGAAAAGGAAGCAACCTGGTAGACATTAATGATACTTTTCTTTACCTTCCTTTCAAGGAGGGGGTCAGTCTAACCCCCCTGGTTTATAGTAAGCATAAGGTGATGAAGAGAGGCAGCAAGCTATCACCTTGCTCCTGCCCGAAGCCAGCTCACATTGCTCAACAAGAGAATGACCTGCTTATTTTTGTCATTTCATTGTAGAGTCCAGGCAAAACATTGCTAATGGATGAAAGAAGTACAACCTGGACACGGAGCCACATGATTAATTAGTTACACTTGAAACGGAGCAGAGACCTCTCAGAGGGCCTGCTGGGCCCCCAAGCATGGAAAATCTTGAGTTCCTTCAGGGGAAGTTCCGGACACCTGGCTAGCCTTGAAAAGTGAATGGCCAACCTGATGGGAACAATGGCCCTGGAAGCAGGCCAGAGTCACGAGGTGTGTGGTTGCCTATGGAAACTAAAAGATGGCATCTTAACATATGTTCTGGAGTTATTTTTCAGAAACCCCCACCTGATGGAGAATGCAGATAAGGGTGAACTGAGAAATTGAACTCTTACTATTTTTTGTTCTAAATTTCTCCCGAAGGGCCTGTCCCACCCATCTTAACAGTTAAGAATCTCTGAATCCATCTCCACCCCCACCCCCTAACAGGATATCTCACCTTTTAAAGCCAGTCCATGTTTAACCTCCACGTACTGATTTGCAATTTTCCCTGTCTGAAATGTACCCCTACCTTAAAAATCCAGACTTGTAAGACATCAGGGAGTTTGAGTTTTAAGCTCTAGCTGCTCATTCTCTTTGCATGGCGCCTTGGAAATAAAGCCCCTTGCTGCCATTGTAGCTCTTGGCTTCAGTGTTTGGCTGGGCTGGTGAGCAGCCCCGAATTCGGTTGGATAACAATTTCACTTTGACTAAAGTGAGGAGGAAGAATAAAGTGCAGGAGAGATATATAACTAAATGTTCTCTGCCCAGGTTTAATTTATACTTTGACTTTCCCCCTATTTTTTCCTTACATGTAAACAAGCCCATTCCAAACTCTTTCTAACAGTCTTTGCCAATGTGCATCAAGACAACAAACGGCTCCACCTCTAATGTTAGAGTCATTTCACATAAGCTATTTTCTAATTATAATTCTGTTAACTCCATTAACTCGGAAAGGGATCTCCCAAAGCCAAGATAGTCTGCCTACACACAATTAAGGCTTCACTGAAATCTTAATCTCATTTGGTCACACCTCAGTTTGTGCAGCCCGGATTCCAACTCAGGTAGTCTGTCTCTAGGGTCCACTCCTGAAGATCACTGTTCCCTGAGCTTAAGACTCAGCCGTGGCGCTATTGGTATGTGGGGCCCCTAATTGTGAGGGTCTATATCCTGTGCATTATAGGGTGATTAACAGTGTTACTTACTGCCTTCTCCCCATTAGCAGCCCTCTGCAGATAATGCCATTGTCTGCAGGCAGTTGGTGTGGGTGCTCTTGGTGAGAAGGACTGGGCTATGGCATCCACCAGAAAGCTGGAGCAAGAATTACACTTGGTGGAATATTCAAAACATTCCACTAACATTTGTGCACCATGGCTTCACACTGTTACCATGCCCAGCCAACACAAGAAAACAAGAAAAAAACATATTATCTATACAAACCTACCACTCCTTTTAGCTATCAGTTTATTGTCCAAAAAAAAAAAAAAAAAAAAATGCCCCATTTTGATAACTTCTATTTTATCTTGGTAAAATTTTAAAAGAAGGCCTATGCTGAAATAAAGGAAGAAGAGAAAGCAAGGCTGAGAAGGCCTGGGGAGAGAGAGTACCCTAAGGAGGCTGGGGCAGCATGGTGACATGCTAATAAGATAAAATAGAGTGATGACGGGTTGCACTCATCCTGGCTGAGGTTGCTAATCATGTCTGAGGTTGCTAATCATGTCTTTGTATTTTTAATTTCCAAAAAACTTTCAGCAGAGACTTTGGCCAGCTTCTTATCAATGGTCCTGCCAATATTCCTTCAAGGAGATCCTATTTTCCTGTCCTTAGCACACACCTTTATCTCAGTGATATAAAAACTACCAGCTGCTGTATTTCCCCAGATTGCAAATAAAAATTAATTCATAAATTTATTAAGTTTATAGAAGCCAATGTTGTTAAGAATATGCAAATTAACAAAGTATTTGGCAGGAGCGTTTCACAATATACCTCAAAGGGAAAAATGTTCCTATCAGTGATTCAATGGACAATTCAGTTTCTCGGAATTTTTCTCAAAGTAATAATTGCATAAGGATGAAAAGATGTAATCAGCAGTGTTGCTATAATTTTAGAAAACGGAAACAACCTAAATGTCCTCCATTGGGGATTGCTTCTGCAAGTATTTATGCATACAGGCAACAGTCTATGACATGACTTTATAATATCAATAATATATTATTATTATTACTGAGACAGAGCCTCACTATGTGACCCTGGGTAGAGTGCTGTGACATTACAGCTCACAGCAACCTCTAACTCCCGGGCTTAAGCAATTCTCTCACCTCAGCCTCCCAAGTAGCTGGGACTACAAGCACCTGCCACAATGCCCACCTTTTTTTTTTTTTTTTTTTTGGTTGTTGTTGTCATTATTGTTTGGCAGGCCCAGGTTGAGTTTGAACCCTCCAGCTCCAGTGTATGTGGCTGGCGCCCTAAGAGATGAGCTACAGGCGCCGAGCTGATAATATATTATTAAATGTAAAACATAGGTTGTGAACAAGCATATATGGTGTAATTTCATTCATAAAATATCATATATTGGAATAGAGATATATTTCTTTAAGACTACTTTTCAAAGTATCCTATAATAATCTCTAGGCAGTGATACTGGAATGATCCTATGGTTTTCTTTATACTTTTTGGATCATTTGATTTGTCTACATTGAGCATATATATATATAGAGAGAGAGATTTTATATATATATATATATGTGTGTGTACATATATATATATATATATATATTTTTTTTTTTTTTTTTTTTGATAAAACAACAGTAGTTTCCAAAAGAATCAAAATGGTCACATGAATGACAGTGACGATCAGTGCTGAAGATAAAGTGCTTTGGTGAACTGGGTAGAGAAACTTCGTTAGGCTCTCCCTCTTTCGGACAGCTAAGTCCATTTCATACATGAGAGGACTGACTCAGTGGCTTCTGGCCTGAAAGTGGAAGCCGATGCTTTTTCATATATATATTTAGCTTGAAAAACTACCATTCTCTTTGAAAACTCAAACAGCTTCCTTAGCAGAAGAAATAATAATATTCAACTCTGCAGCCAAAGTCAAGACCTGTCTGTGTGTGTGTTTTTCTACATATGGCCTCGGCGTGGTAGGTATGGGCAGGCCTCCCTCGCCCAGAGGCCTGTAGGTTCTGACCTGCTCACGAGCCCTGGCCAGTGGGCCACTTGGCACCCTTCCCAGCATTCTCTGCTCTCCACACACGACATCTATCATTGCTGCAGTCAGAAAGACGACACTTACCTGATGGGTGGGCAGAAGCCTCTTCTCTTACCATATGCTGGGAATTGTCAGGGGCTGTTCACGCCAAGACTGGCTACTTCTAGTGCCAGGAAACAGGCCTTTCCCCGAGCCTGCCAAAAAAATACAAATAAAAATTTTAAAAGAACCAATTTTCACATATCAAATTTTACATTGAGCAGTTGTGTAACAAGCAATGCAGAGCAGAGAATTATGGACATTTTTCTGGCGTCGTCACACTGAGTACAAGAAAGGAACGCAGTTCTCATCTGTGAAATAAAAGAGAGGAAAAGTTCTGACCTGCATGAATATTACGTTGAGGCCTAGCCCCAGGTGGAGACAGAGTGGGTGGCCCACCTACCCAGTGGAACTTAGTGAACAGTGAAACACCCACTTGGGGTGAAAGCCACAGTTCTCCTGGTCTCCTCACTGAGTCCTCCTGGGAGGGCAACATTGGGCCACCATCTCCCATTGCTGCATTTGTGCAAATTAGCTGATTAGATGCAGTAGACAGATATGTTTTCATGAAATCACACAGAATCAGAAAACAGTTGGGGTGCCTGGTGTCACTAGAGAGAGAAAGCCACTGTTTGCCAATGAGCAGAGACTTCTGTGCAATGGGGAGCAAGACAAGGGCCAGCCTGTGATTCTGGGGGAGATTTCTAAAGAGGGACTCAGAAGGAGTCACAGTGTTTTCGAGCATGAAGTAGAATCACTGCCCAGGCACAGTTTGGGGAAGGGGGAGGGTTCCAGATGGCAAGTTTCCCTCCCTGGACTAGGCTTGGGGACCCAGGCAGAACAGAAGGGCAGAACTCAGCTAGGAGGTGATAGGGAAACAGGATAAATCTAAATTCATGGGAGCAAGGTGGGCAAGGCAAGAGGCTGCCACGTAAGCAGTAGGTTCATTGGCCTTTGGGAAAACAGGGGAGATGCCGGTGGTAGACAGGGTGGGGTGGCTAAGGAGCAAGCCCAGGGAGCGAGACCCGGACTTCACCCAGCACTCTGGAGTAAGGGCTCCCTGGCAGGCAAAGATGCTGCCAGCTACGTGCCTGTCAGCTCATAGACCACAGCGGGTCATCTGAACTGAGAGCAGCCACATCCCATCTTCTGCAGCTGCCTGAGGTTTCCGCTCCTGAGGTTCTGTTTGTTTTGTTTCCACCTGGTGTGCCCCACCTCGCCAACTTTTTATAGGAGTGTGTGCGAGTGTGTGGGAGGGCATGTTTGTGTATGTGGATTTTTACGATATATTGTTAATTGTTCCCATAACAAGTGTATGCTCTCAAAACATACTTTGAGACTCTTATCTATGACTACCTTGGGTGTTTAACTCTTGTGGGAAGGTCGAAACAGAGCTGAAGTCAAAAGCAGCACGCAGACCCCACAACCTTCAGTCCTCAACTTCGTGGGAAGTAAGAAGCATTACAAAATTTCCTCTGTTATTATGGGATGCTCAGAACTTAATAATTCTTTTAACCTATCTTTAAACTTCTAAAAGCAGTAGGGGAAAAATGAGTCAATAGAAATCCAGATGTCCCAGTAGCCCTGGCGTCAGGCACCTGAAGTCCGATTCTGGTTTAGCAATTTGTGAGCTGGGTGTCACTAGGGCCTTTGGTGTCCTCATCCAAGCAATAGGAAAAATAACAGAGCACATCTCAGAGAAAGTGCTTCCAAGAACATTGCCTATGATTCGACAACACATTTTTTTGTCTACTTACATACCTAGAGGCATTTAAACAGAGTTTAAGGACAAGTAAAGGTAGATTAGTAAAGCATTAATATCCATATCATATAATGGTTTCCTTTAAGTCCATACAGAAAGAAAAGGAAAGGATATGAAGAGACAATTCCCATAAGTATATGTAAATAATCCAAAATCCATAAAATGATATTAAACATTGAAAAATTAGAAAACTGCAATTAAAGCATAATCATATTTTTTTCTAAGAAGCTGATAAAATTCTAAAATAATGGTATTCCTCAAGGTAGCCTGTAGGTTAGCACAAAGGCTATCCTCAACAGTTTGTGGGCAAATAAAAATTACCATAGCTTTCAAAAAAAGTTTCTATTTTTTAATCAACACTTTGTATGTATTCAGGGAACATGATTTGATGTTTCCATATGTGATTTTGGTTGTATGATGATTCAGTCAAAGTGGTTAACATATCTATCACTTCATGCATTTATCCATTTTTCATGGTGAAAACATTCAAAGGCCTCTCTTCTAGCTATTTTGTAATAAACAATATTTTGCTGTTAACTGAAGTCACCCTACTACGCTATAGAACATCAGAATCTCTTTCCTCCTTATTGTAGCTTTGTGTTCAGTGATAGATGTCTCCACATTCTCCTCCCTTCCCCACTCCTTTCCACAGTTTCTGGTAACTTCTGTTCTATTCTTTGCTTCTACAACACGAAGTTATTTTTCCCTTTTAGGTTGATTCCACATTTTGACTGTTGTGAACACTGTTATGTTCCTTTAGATACATAGTATCTAAAGGATCCCATAGTAGTGGGATTGCAGGATCATATGGTAGTTCTGTTTTTATTTTTTGACCAACCTCCATAACTGTTTTCTATCTACAATCCGACCAACAGGGTGAGTGATCCCTTTTTTTCTACATCCTCAACCAGCACTTGTTTTCCTTTCTCTTGCTGATAATATCCATTAAGTTGGAGTACTTACAGTTCCTAATAACTAGTAATACTAAACATTTTTTTTTTTCATATATACCATGGCTTTTTTGGAGAAAATGTTTATTGGAGAAATGTTTATTAAAGTCTTTTGCCCATGTTTAAAATAGGGTTATTTCTTGTTTTTTTCTTCTGTTGAGTTGTTACAGTCTGGATATGACCCTTTGTCAAATATATAATTTGCAAATATTCTCTCCCATTTTATAGGTTACCTCTTCATTCTGTTAATAGTAACTTTTGCTGTGAAAAAGGTTTTTAGTTTAAAGTAGTCTTATTTTTGTATTTTTCCTTTTGTTTCCTGTGCTTTTGAGGTCTTATTTAAAAAATTCTTGCCCCGTTCAACAACATGAAGCATTTTCTCTGTTTCCTTCTAATAGTTTCATGATCTGGAGTTTGGTATTTCAGTCTTTAGTTCATTTTGAGTTAATATTTGCATATGATGAAAATAGGCATCTAGTCTCTTTCTTCTGCATGTAAATATTCTATTTTCCAAAAATTATTGATTAAAGAAACTGTCTTTTCTTAAAATATGTTCTTGGCACCTTTGGCTGTAGATGCATGGATTTATTTCTACGATATGTATTATGTTCTCTTCATACATGTGTCTGTTTTATGCTAGTACCATGTTGTTTTGGTTTCTATAGCTCTGTACTATATTTCAAAGTTAGGTATTATATTGTTTCTAGCTTTGTTCTTTTTGCTCAGTATTGTTTTAAATACTTGGTGTCTTTTGTATTTCCATATGTATTTTAGTTTTGTGTTGTTTTTTTTTTTAATTTCTGTGAAGAATGCCATTGGTATATTGAGAGGGATTGTATTAAATCTGAGTATCACTTTAGGTTGTATTGTCATTTTAACAAAATTAATTCTTCTTATTCATTCATGTGGGATAGCATTTCATTTGTGTCCTCTTTGATTTTTTGATATTTCATCAAAGTTTTATAGTTTTCAGCAGAGAAATCTTTCATTTCATTTGTTCAGAACATTATTCAATATCTTTCTGCGGCTATTTTAAAAGGATTTATATTCTTGATTTCTTTTACAGATAACTATAGTTGGTGTACAAAAACACTATTGATTTTTAATTGTTGATTTTGTATCCTGTGGTTTTACTATACTTTTTTTTCTTAATTCTAGAAGATTTTTGGTGGTGTCCTTATTTCTACAATGAAGATCATATCATCTGTAAAGAGGAACAATTTGTCTTCCTTCTTTCCAGTTTGGTTGCTATTTCCTTCTTTGTCTTTCCTAATTACTCTGACTGGGACTCCCAGGATGGAAATGGTAAAGGAGACATCCTTGTCTCGCTTCTCACCTTAGAGAAAAGCCTTCAGCTTTTCCCTGTTCAGTATGATGTTAGCAGTGAAATTGTCATATATGGCCTTCATTGTGTTGAGGTAAATTTCTTCTACTCCTAACCTAATTTGTTGAGTTTTTTTTTTTTTTTTTTTTTATGCAGGAATGTTGAATTTTGTCAAATTTTTTTTTTCTACATTTATTGAAATGGTCATAGTTTTTTGTTCTGTTAATGTGGTATACTATATTGATTGATTTGCATATGTTAACTATTCTTACATCTCTGGGAAGAATCCCACTTGATCACAGCGAATGATCTTTTTCATGTGTTTTTGGATTGAATTTACTAGTATCCTGCTGAGAACTTTAGCATCCTGTGTTTATTAGAAATATTGGCCTAAGTTTTGTTGTTATTGTTGTGCCCTTGTCCAGTTTTGTGATCAGGATGATGCTGGTCTCTTAAAAGGAGTTTGGAAGTATTCCCTTTTCTTCAACCTCCTGGAATTGTTAGAAGAAAATTGATATTAATTACTTTGTTCTTAAATGTTTTAATAGAATTCAACAATGAATTGATCAGATCCTAGGCTTTTCTTTGATGGAATACCTTTTGTTATTGATTCCATTTTCTCACTTTTGTTCTGTTCATATTTTTTATTACTTCTTATATCTTTATAAATCTTCATTTAACCACGGTGGTTTGTATGTGTCCATGAATTTATCCATATATTCTATCTGTTGACACACACTAGTTCAAAATAGTCTCATATGGTCATTTGTATTTCTATAGTTGTAATGTTATCTTTGTGTTTTCAGATTTCATTTATTTGAATCTTCTCCCTTTTTTCTTGGTCTAGATAAAAGCTTCTAGTTTTTTTTTATCTTTTAAAAAACCTCTATATTTCATTAATCTTTTTTGAATTTTTTTTTTTTTTTTTTTTTTTTTTTTTTTTTTTTTTTTAGTTTTTAGTTTCCATTTTGTGTATTGTGCTCTGACCTTTATTTCTTTCTTCCTTCTACCAATTATGGGTTTAGTTTGTCCTTGTTTGTCTAGTTCTTTGAGGAGCATTATTATAGTCTTTATTATGAAACTTTCTTCTTTTTTGATGTGGGTGTTGATTGCTATATACTTCCCTGTTAGAACTGCCTTTATTGTGCTCCATGGGTTTTGGTATGATGCGTTTCCATTCTCATGTATCTCAAAAGATTTTTAAATTTCCCTTTTAATTTCATTAAAAATTGAATGTTCAGGAGCATATTCTTTTACTTTCTATGTATTTGTACAGTTTCTGACTTTTTTCTATTGTTGATTTATAATTTTATACCACTGTGTACCAGAAAAGATACTTGACGCATGTCTTTCCTAAATTTGTTAAGACTTGTATCCTACCATGTTCCTATCCTGAAGAATATTCTATGTGAATTGAGAAGAATGCACATGCTATAGGTGTTGGATGAACTGTTCTGGATATGTCTGTTTGTTGCATTTGGTCTATGATACAATTTGAGTCTGATGTTTCTTTGTTGATTTTTGTCAGAATAATCTGTCCATTATTAAAAGTGGGGTGTTGAAGCCAACTACTATATTGTATTAAAATCTGTTTTCTCCTGTTAGATCTAGTAATATTGGTTTTGTATATTTAGGTGCTTCATTGTTTGGTGCATATATATTTATAATTGTTATATCCTCTTACTGAATTTATCCCTTTATATTATGAACTACTTTTTCTCTTTATACATTTTTGACTTAAATTCTACTTTATCTGATGAAAAGGTACTTAATCTTACCCACATTTGGTTTCTATTTGCATGAAATCTTTTTCTATCCCTTTAGTCAGCATATAGTTGGGTTTTATTTTTTATTCACTCAGCCACTCAATATTTTTTAATTATAGAGTTTAATCCATTTACATTCAAGATTATTATTGGCAGGTAAGGACTTACTCCTGCCATTTTGTCCATTGATTTTTGGTTGTTTTCTTGATCCCTCATTTCTTTCTTCCTTTCTTATTGTTTGCCTATGTGGTTTGATGGTTTTCTGTGATGCTAAGTTTTGTTTCCTTTCTTTTTTTCTGCCTCTGTTGTAATTTAATTTTTGTAGTTACCATGGAGCTAACATAGTCTTATAGTTATTATAGACTATCTTAAGCTATTAGCAACTTAACATAGGTTGCATAAAAATACTTTAGACTTTTTCTTTCTTCTCCACAGTTTATTTTTGTTGCATTAATTTACTTCTTCATCTATTGTGTGCTTGTTATTTACTAATCATAGATCTTGCTGTTTCTGATTATTTAGAATTTAAAACTTCATACTAGAGGACTGTAAAATTCACAGAGAACTTGACAACACTGGCAAATTCTCAGCTTGATTAATGAATTTACTTCTACTGGTGAGTTTTATACTTTCACAATTTTCATAACATTAATTATTTTCCTTTTATTTTAAACTGTAGTACTTCCTTAAGCATTTCTTGTAAAGCTGGCCTAATAGTGGTAACTTTCTTCATCTTTTGCTTGACTAAGAAAGTCTTTATTTCTCCTTTATTTCTGAAGGATAGTTTTACCATATGCAATATTCTTGACAGGTTTTCTTTCAGCACTTTGAATACCTGTGTATCATCACATTCTTTTCTGGCCTTCAAGATTTCTGCTGAGAAACCTGCTGATAGTCTAACAGGCATCACCTTATATGTAACTTAATCCTATTCTCTTGAAGCATTTAAGCTATTGTTTTTTTTTTTTTTACTTTTGAGTTAGATTTTTGTCTTTAGACAGTTTGATTATAATGTGCCTCAGTGAGAATCTTTTTATATTCAATTTTATTAAAAACTTTTGAGCTTCTTGGATCTACATGTCCATGTCTTGCCTGATACTTGTGAAGTTTTTAGTTATCATTTTGTTAAATAGGTTTAACATGTCCTTTTCCATCTCTTCTCTCTGGCATTCATATAATGCAAACATTTGCTTGTTTAATGGTGCCCTACAACTCCTATATGCTGTCTTCTTTTTTTTTTTTTAATTATTATTTTCTCTCCTCTTCCTGAGTTATATCAAAAGACTTGCCTTCAAGTTCAGAAATTATTTGTTCTGCTTGAACTAATCTGTTTTGAAACTTCAAGTTTATTTTTTACTATATTCATTGCATTCTTCAGCTCAAATTTCTGTTTGGTTCTTTTCCATGATATCTATCGCTTTGCTGAATTTCTCATATAGATCTTGAATTGTTTTACTGATTTTATTAAATTATCTGTTTCTGTGAGTTTCTTTAAGATCATTATTTTGAATTTCTTTTCCTGACCTTTATAAATATTCTTTTGGGTGATCTGTTACTGGAGACTGATTGTGTTCCTTTGGGGTTATTATTTTTCTTGGTTTTAATGTTTCTTGCGGCCCTTTATTGATATCTGAGCATATAGTAGAATAGTTGCTTTTTCCAATTTTATGGAAGAGCTTTCATAAAGAGAGACTTTCCTTCCTAAGGTGAGTCTTAGATTGTTGGTTGGACAACTGTACTGGCTTTGTTTCTGAGTGGAATCAATAGCATATGTTTTTGTTTGTTCATTTGTTTTGTTTTGTTTTGGCGGTTTCTTTAGCTGTAGCCCTTGCCATTGGTGTCTTTGATCTTCTCTGTGGCCTAGACTAAGAAAGTGAATGATGGCAGTGGCAATGTTTTGATAAGGGTACAGATGTCAGACTGGTTGTCAGGCCAAGAATTATGGAGCCAGATAACTCTTCAGCTGTCTATCAAAGGGGCAAGGATCCTGCAGGACCAGCTATTGCACTGGCTACAGGTGTATGCATGTTTGTCAGACTGGCTAACTGTGCTGCACAAATGCATGTGGGTAAGACAGCTGACCAGGTGTTCTGTGGCTTTCCCGCTGTGTAAGTGCCTGCTTCCTGTGAGTAGTGGGTTGCCACATGAGTTCAAACCAGACTCTTCATTCTATCTTGCCTAGGCTCTAGGCCAGGGGTGGCGAACACGCGGCTCTCGAGCTGCATACGGCTCCCGGCCAAAATGAATGCGGCTCTTTGCCTCTTATCATTATTTTGTATACTGTGGCTCTTTGCCAAGTTTGGGTTTTGCTATGCTGCTTCTGAGGAGGGACCTCTGAGGAGAGATCTCTGAGCGCGTAGTCCCGCCCCCAGGGGGGAAACACGTGAAATCAAAGCACCGGTCCATTCTGACTGACACTCATGTAAAGGAACTGCTCCGAGTGGCTACAACTG